>CALYDD020000452.1:0-141532 GCA_944472135.2 Trichobilharzia regenti
TGGAACCATTAAATATTCTAAGAAGTTCGGCAGTTGAAGTGTTTTCATCACATACAATGAAGGTATCATCAACATATCTTTTATACATAAACAGACTATCGATGGTTTCCTTTAGTGGGCCATTCTCTAAGCTAGCCATGAAAACGTCAGCTAAGAGCGGTCCTAAAGGAGACCCCATGGCGACTCCATCTCTTTGGTTGTAGATGACATCATTAAATCTGAATCGCACATTCAGTGTGCATCTCAATAGTAGTTGTTTAAGATAATCAGTTGGTAAGCCAGTGTTCATGCTGTTTGATTCAATATACTCGCATAGATAGCAGATAGTGTCTACTAGTGGTACATTTGTGAACAATGAACAAATATCTTCTTTTGTATGCACAGCTCCGGTTTTCTATGTGAATGGCCAGAGCTTCAGCGATGCCAAGAAGACGAAACCGTATTGCCTTTGATAGGTTATTCTTGACTCTGTAGATTTCTTTAAAGGAGGCGTTTGTTGAAATGTAATGATCAGTGTTAACCAGGTATTCAATTATCGCACTCCTTATTGCACCATTATTACCTTTTCTCAACCATTCTGGATAGTGTTCTTGGATCCTCTTGGATAGGGTGCGCGCCGAACGACCACTGTACCTGGCTTTACAGCAGTAGGCGAACTCATATATGTACATAGAAGTGGTCAGATTCGGGATCTTGTCCTTGAGGCTTCTGAAGATCAGTGGGCGACTGGAGAACACTATTCTTAGCGTTGCTGCTAAGAATGTTCTTCTCAGAGATGATGTGATCTTTCTCTAGAGAATATCACCTGATGAATCTTCCTTGAAATCCAAGTTCATGTAGAGTTTCTTTCTAGGCGCAATTAAAGTTTCGTTTCCCTGAATTATTGGTTTGATATTTTTATCGACGAATCTTTTTCGATGTCCATTTTTTAGATGAAGATTTCTCTCGGAATATCTAATTCTGTTTATAGAACGTCGGAACTACAGATGTGTCAGATGCGGGTAGGAAGTGATTTAATTAAATTCCGCTTCTGTTGAACGGGTACCCAGCGATAGAAGCTTGTTGGTTAACCATTCCACGTAGGTTTTCTATGGATCGATCTTCTTAGGATCCCATCTTCTTGCTGATTCAACATCAAGAAACAGAATTTTTGACTCGTTTTCCGTTTCAAGAGTGAATTTTATTGCTGTATGGCAACTGTTAAATGTCTTCAGCAGTAGATTGGGATCATTGTTGTTGTCACAAATAATGAAAATGTCGTCCACGTATCTTTTATACAGTCGCAAATTGTCAATGCTCGGCTTTGATGGCTCTCTCACGAGGCTTGTCCCGAAGCTATCTGATAGTAGTGGACCCAATGGAGATCCCATTGCAATACCATCTTTTTCTGTAGATGATGTCGTCCAATAAGAACTGGACGTTCAGAGTGTTTCTCAAGAGTAATCCCTTCAAATATGTTGTTGGTATTATAATATTGAGATGGTTGTCATATATATATCTGCATATGAAGCAGATTGTTTCCGTGAGTGAGACATTGGTGAAAAGTGACTATATGTCGACGGACATCATAATTTAGAAGCTTGGCATTCCAGTGAATCACCAATCAATAGACACATCGAGATAGACAAAATTTATCAACCAATAAGAAAAAACCTCACACACAAAGGGTCAAAGTTCAAGTCAAGTAAACTATCACTTCCAATACAAGTAACCTAGAAGATGTGGAAACACACCAAAACAACCACTCACGTCCAAGGTCACCAGGAGAGATGATTAATAAACTCGTGGAGAAGTCTAAAAGCTCACTTCAAATTGGAGTTTGCGCTGAAGATGTCAGCTAGTAGGGTGATGAAAGCTTCGCAAATCAACTATCCAGCTCAGAGAACACAACCACATTGAAAACGTCATAATTTTGTTAGATACATTCATGTCTCGATGAACTGGAAGGTGTCACAGAGTGAGTGCCTATATAATTGTTTCCCTACAGGTTCCAGAATATCCGCTAGCCATTTTGCAATAGACTGGTAAGGGGAACCCAACATATCCAGAATTTGACGGAGTGGGAGAACAACCTTGTGTACATTTGAACCTGTTGGCCGGATGTGGTCATAGATATTCCCACTGATTAGTTGACTGGCCTTCATTCTCTTCAAGACGTCTGTGAGCTGCTTCTCAATCTGTTCGGTTTTGTTTCTTTCATCGGAAGGGTGGGAAAATTTATCTTCATTAGACAGTTTATCGTTCATTTTCTCGATGTAGTCTTTTCGATTCAGAAGCACTACACCGGCACCTTTGTCGGGGCGAGTTATTAGCAGATCTTTGATATCTCTCAGCTGTTTTAATTCTTCTCGGTGCCGCTTTGTTATGTGGTAGCGACTTTTGATTTTGTATTCAAGTATTGGTGGCAGCAGTCTATGTTTGTTGACTTGAATCCCTGTATTTCATCTTAAGATGTTGGGATGAGATCGTTCGTTTGGCTGATTAGATTTTCAAACTTAGGCTGAGTATGAATTTTGTCAGCGTTGAAATTGATATCGCAGAATTTTCGGTTCAGAGATAGGACATCCAATTGCACGTCGGTTAAAGGTACTGAGGAATAACTGAACAGAAATTTTGTGGGTTCATCAGGAAATTCGCCTGAGGTTACATATGCTTAAGGCTGTTTTTGATCTGCGTTACGACAAACTACGACCGTTTATTTGCAACTAAGTTCGTATATTCGGTGAATGTTTGACATTCGTCCGGAGCTAATTCGTATAGGCCAGGGGACCTCTGATGAATTTTCCATTGCATTTTGGGCATAAGTGATCTGACAGAATCAGCATAAATCATTGCCTGACGTCGGAGGGATTCGTATTCGGATACTGACTTTGGTGATGATGATTAATTCATGCTGAAACATCTTACAAGTGATTCCAATTTACTTAAATGTTAGACAGTGGAATATAGAGTATTGAGGCAGGATTCTGTTTTGATTACCATAGCTAGTGGGAAGTGATCTTTGTATGGTGAATTTCGTTTCAAACTCAACACCGAAATCACGCAGTAAATGTTTAAAGTACCTTTTGTTGTTTTCGTTATCATTTTTTATTATTATTATTTTCAGCCATTCCACCCAGTTCTGAGTGGAACATAGGGAGGGGGGTTGAGCAAAACATCTCCACTTAGTTCTGTTTTCTGCTGTCCTCCTTACCTGGGTCTAAAATTGACCAAACTCTCTCATCTCTTCCTCACGCGATCTCCTTCATGTCATCCTCGGACAGACGACCCACTCGTTACTTTCCATTTGGTTTCCACTGAAGCAACGGCCTGGCGTGCGATGTCATTCGGTGGCCTCCTCAATCTATGTCATATCCTCCTCCATTTACTACTACATATTTGTTAAGCGATCAGCTCTCGCTTGTTGTCTTGTACTCATAGTTCCTTGTTGCTTATTCTTCCTGGCCAGACGGCCATTTGGTCTTCAGTGTGGAACGAGAGAAAACAGCTGTTGGTAAAAGTCTGCAACAGGCTGTTGTAGATCCATTTCGTGACACGCAGTGCAAGTTTCTGATCCGTAAAGAAGGATCAACTTGACAATGGTGTTGAAATGCGAATTTGTTCCTCATGCTGAGTGGAGAAAACATCCACGTGTATTATGTCATGTCTCGACTTTCCGATTTTCGCCAGCTTTAACATTTTCATCTCTACCACTTGTAGTTGAAACGACAATACCTAGCCGGATAATTGAAGGAAATAAGCTCTATTAAATCTTGCCCGTTGATAGTGGTTGATACTAGTTGATGTTTGTGATCGTGTTGAGGCAGTTCGTTGAAATCCCTATCAATTCCGTCTTCTCTATGTCCTGTCTTCGATGCATATCTCTTCAGCCAGTTTGTTGCTTTTTGCCTGCAGGCCTCCGTGTTTGTGTACGGTTACACATCATCCAAAAGACAAAAGAAAAGTCTATGTGGGGACATGGAATGCTCGCACCATGTATGAGACTGGCGAAGCAGACCAGATTGAGGACGAGATGAAACGATACTGAGAATATGCGAAAGCATATGGAATGGAGGCACACCCACCAAATCGTCAACAGAAAAGTCGATGATCTACTCCGGTAACCCAAAAGACAACCACGAGCCCATCGAGGGTGTGGTTATCATGATGTCAACAACGAAACGAAGGCCCTGATGCAATGGGAGGCAATATCCCCGAGAATAATAAAGGAAGAAAAAATACAGTTATACAATGCTATGCACCACAAATAACGCAAACCTCGAAAAGGAAGGAGAGTTCTACAGACAACTACAGAGAACAATGGACAATACTCTAGTCAGTGACATGAAAATACTAATGGGAGACATGAACCATAAACTGAGACTAGACAACACAGGAATAGAACTCATCATAGGTCGAGAGGATTACGCCCGGATAAATTAATGAGAACGCAGAATTATTCACAGATTTCTGCTCTTTCAACAATTTGATGATCAGAGGGAGAGTGTACAAACACATTGATATCCACAAGGCTACATGGGTGTCATCAGACGGACAGACCGAAAACCGAATTGACTTCATCTCAATGTTGCTCAAAGAAGTGGAGACGCAAATGGCTTTCTGGATACAACGTCTAGAACGAGGAGCAGATGTGAGAGGGCTCAGGCCACTGTCTCGTGCAAGGAACAATCCAAATCAAATTGAAAGCTTTCAGAGGAACAGGAGCTGCAGATAGACTACAAGCCAAGTTCAGTATTCAAAAACTGAGGTACAAGGACAAAGGGATATCTTCACTGCAATCATAAGGAAAAAGGCGGAGACACAAATCAACACTAGCGAAGAGACCAGCGTCTAGAAGCACTGGAACAGCCTGAAAGCACTGTGGAGTCAAACCTGCATGGAATTTGAAGGCAGAAAGAAGAGACTGGACAAACAGTCGCTGTCTGGAGACACTTGGAGACTAGTAGAAGAGAAAAGGATGTTGAACCAAAAGATTATTCAGTGCATCGTGGAGCAATGAAAACAGGAGCTGAATTGAAGCTACAAAACACTGAACAAAAGAGTAAAGAAGAGTGCCAAGGAATTTAAAAGATAATATTATGAAGCTATGGCAAGTGGAGCAGAACAAGCTGCAGTGCAGGCAAAAGAGACTTCGCAACACTCTACCAAACAACTTGGTTCCTATCGCGAAAACGGTCAACGCAAATCACGTCAGTGAAGCATGACAACGGAAATTCAATCACCAAAGAAGTGGAGCAAAGGAAACACTGGGCCGACTACTTCAAAAGACTTCTAAATCGACAGCCACCTGCAACGCACGCAATAATACGAACAGCGGAAGCAGCACCGCTACCAGTGGACATCAAACCTTTGACAAGAACAGAAATCTTGAAGGCAATCAGGCTGCTAAAACCTGGAATAGCCTCAGGACCAGACGGAATCCCAGCAGACGTATTGAAAGTGGACCCGGAGACAGCAGCGGACTTCGAGACCACGCTATTGGGGAGAATGTTCTGTCCATCCCGAAGAAACTACTAAGCCGCATTACCCTGGGGAGAATCAAACAAGCTCTGGAAGAAAAACTATGACCGGAACAGGCTGGATTCAGGAAAAACAAGTCATCTATTGATCAAATCGCCACACTACGGATCATCATTGAATAAAGCTTGGAATGGCAGTCACCTCTCTATCTCAACTTCATAGACTTTGAAAAGGCCTTCGACAGCGCATCATCGACCCACAGTTGATTTGAAAACTACTTCGCTAATACCGGGTGCTGTCAACAATTATACACCTTATCCAACGGTTGTACAACAATGCTGCATTCCAAGTAATCCATAATGAGAAATATACGAAAGGCTTCGAAGTGAGGACGAGAGTGAGACATGGCTGTCTACTATCGCCAATGATTTTCCTGATATCAATAGATTGGATAATGCGACAGACAACGGGCAATGAGGAAACAGGCATCAAATGGACTCACACAGAAAACTTGGAGGATCTGGACTTCGCCGATGATATATGTGTGATTTTCCACAAACTGGAAGATATGCAAGTGAAAAGGCAACACGTTGGCTGAAGAAGCATCAAAGATAGGACTTCAAGTGAACATAGATAAAACAGAAGTGATGAAGATTCCTGGCCAAAAGCAACAACAGACAACAATCAGCCGGTATAAATGGGAGGAACCTGAAAGAAACAACCTCCTTTACCTACTCTAACTGGGAAGCATCGTTTCAACCACAGGCGGAACTGACGAGGACATCAAAGTAAGAATCGGAAAAGCAAGACAAGCTTTCATTACTCCCACCAAGTCTGTGTGGAAGTCAAAAGCACTCAACATCAAAAATAAGAACCGGATTTTCAACTCCCATGTGAAGTCAGTGCTACTATACGGATCATAGACTTGGCCAGCGCGTCATAAAGAGCATCTCAAACAAACATCAGACATTCATCAACAGCTATCTTCGCTCAACATTCAAGATCAGATGGCTGGCCAGAAAAAATCAGCAACAGGGATTTCTGGGAGCAAACCAACCCAGCAGGAACCGATTGTGAAACAAATAGGCAGGAAGAAATGGAGATGGATGGATTGGCCATACCCTGAGGAAACCATCAAGTGACATCACTAGACAAGCCATTGCTCGAGTGGAGCCCAAAAGGAAGGTGGCGAGTCGGTCATCCAAGGGTGACTTGGAGGAGGTCATGTGAAGAGGAGATGGAAGCGTGTGGGCAGACTTTGAAGCGGAGTGAAAAGGTTGTCAGAAAACAGAAGGCAATGGAGGCGCGCAGCTGAAGCCCTATATTCCTAGGAATTGAAGAAAACAATAATAATAAACTCTTTAAAGATGGCAGCATCCAATTTATTACTGCGATAAATGCGGAATACTTCTACGGACAAGGAATCGGTATCCAGCGTCGATGATATTGCCAGAAGTCAAGAACAAGGATGTAATTTTGATTAACGAACACCGGAACACCAAAAAGTCAACTGTGAATAGTCAGTGAAAGAGAGACTGGTTTAGAAGTGAAGCATATTTGATAAGATTAACCAAGTGATAGCTAAAGCAAAAAATTTCTTGAACTGCAATGGGGTTCATTGTATGCCGCGTTAACTGAATTGCGTGAATATCTTTTTGTTACACAATCTCACTGAAGAGATCAGCACACTGATGTTATAAATGATAAGTAAAATGCACACAACGAACAGTGGTGAAGTGGATTTAAGTGGAACAAATACGAGATATAAACGATTTATCAAAATAAAATCTTATCTATAATGGAATTATACTCTACCACAGTCCCAAGTTTTATACTTATATAAACGATTCAGTTGAATTGTAAGTCAAGTATATGATCTCATGTTCCATGAGTGAACTGCATCAGCGGGGCAATGTAAAACGTTCAACAAACTGGTTCAGACGACCTTTCCACTGCTCCTCAACACTCGACACAATATCTTTGCTAAAACACTCTCATTGTGTGAAATTACCTCTAAAATACAAATAATTAGTAACACTGACAACTTTTCATTAAACAAACCACGCATGCACTTGACCCGAAATCACACAAATATTTCTGCCAGGTGTAAATTCTTCTGTCATAAGATATGAAGCAGCTGTCGCGCGTTGTCATTATGTGTGGGCTGGTGATCACTGATTATGATCACTAGTTTTATAAATGACTGGAATTCGTTAATCGCTCACTCTCACGAAGAACGAGGATGCTTTAAATCTACTCCCCTCACTTTATGGCTACAGCATGAAGCTTTGAATTCTGCATGCGACTGATATCTGACGAAGAGCGCATTCCTGAAACGAAAAGACTGAGGTAAGAGGAGTGGAAACTGTGATAAATTTTTGAACACAAGAGGATGGACCTGCAATATTATCTCACATGCTTGACAAAAACGCACTCTGTGTCACCAAGGTGTACGATCTATCAACATGTGTAGATGCAAGCTGATGGTTCTCTTCAATAAACTCAACACAAACGAACCTCACAATCAGCATATCCTAGTTTCTCTTCTTTTCTTGTCAGATCACCACTGCAAAACCAATTCCCATCATACTCTGGTTCTCCCGAAGCAACATGACTGTACCTGGGTTATCGATCTACACGGTACTTGCTTCTATCCAGAAATATTGTTAGCCATTTATGAATAGTCGTGATCCACAGAGTTGGCCACACTGCATACGTCGAAATTGATGGTTCAACAGTAATATCTGTTTTCCGAGGTGGATTAGGAATTTCATCCCCTTTTCTTCGAATGTGTCGACGGATGACGTGGTTAATCATTAAACATCAAACACGTTTCCTCACCGTTTAGAATCGAATAAGTGGTCAGGTGTTAGGCACTAATTCCAATAACTAGCATAGTTACGACAGTTATCCTCCTCATCACTGACAACAAATAGATGCATCTGAATAAGTACAGGCTGGATGATATATTGATACGCGAAAATGTTTGTAGGATACGCTTGAATAATCCAGTATATTATGACCAATGCCAAATCGTTGTGGAGTGAACATAGGGAACCGTTCATCGCATAGCTCTTCGAAACTCCATCGAGAGAGACACAGTCCAAAAATGATCCAAAGACAGCTTGAAATCCGTTTTCTGCCGTAAAGTATACGTGGTTACATTAGAGAACAACTAAATTATCAGAATCTCGAGGTTACCTAAACAGTTTCGTTAGTCAGCCATGTAGGAATGAGATATATCAAGTAGAAAAGAAGTTCTGCAGCGCAAAATCAGTGAATCAGAATGCAACCGTAGGCAGTAAGTAGGTGAGAATCAAGTCGAATATTCACAACAAGGTGGCATCAAAACTCTGTTCACCACAAGAATCACACACCAACAATGCCCGAAGATAGCGGAAGATTAGAATTCCTCTGATTCCCTCCATCTAAATCACATCGTAAAACAACATTCTATCATTGCATGGTACAATTAAAAATAGGAGTAGTGAGATTACAGATCTAATAGTGACAATGACACACAATAAGTATGAAGTGAACAAATTACATGCGAATGTCAGAACACTGATGCAAGCTGTAGGAGAAAAGAGGATGATAACTACTAAGTTAGTTGGAATATCCAAATCGGTATAATTATCATAACTAGATAGTTCATGAGGGAATTTACGAGCAATGACCGCATCACACTTGCATCACTTGCAAATCTAATAGAATATAAAGGATTGGGATATCGACCAATTTCGAATTAAAACCTGAAGGTTTATGAACATGCAGTTGAGAAATGACATCATCTTTGAGTGAGTTTCCGAATAGTAAGTGCATGAAAAGTGGAAATTGAGTTGGAGGAAATAGGTAATTCTGACCTGTATTCGTGCAGTTCCCAAAGTGTATTTCAAGTAAAATGTATTTCAAATCGAATTAAGTTCGATTACCACAAATATCACACATGAGTCAGCTGCTTTTCAAACGAGGAGCTGTAGTCTCCAATGACATCAGTTCTGTCGTGAATATCATGTCGTCCGAATCAACAGGTCGATACGAAGAAGTATTTACTCATATTCACTAGCACCTTCATCTGAGTACATCTGTGAGTAACCTTGACACTTGATATCTGCTTCCTGACTCATACGCCAAATACTCGGTGAGTCCACTTATCAAATAGACTGAACAAATTTGGAGAGTAAAACGACATGCAGAGTTAACCGGAGGCCATGGAATTATGGCTATTTAATTGACCAAAGTCGTGATGGCAGTTTCACTTGTTTCCACAATGAATCTGTGAAATTTATTTCAAAAGACGACTTGGGATCTGTGATTTGACACATCCTACATGATATCGCCAACCACACAGATGTGAATTCACCACGCGTTATCTCTGGTTATCACTGTAACCATTAGGTGGGTCACGATGAAGGGGATTCAGTAACAAAAAGGTGACGTGGAATTAACTTCACAGTCGAGAAATATTCTTGAAAAATTTCAGGATCGACACGTTGATACGCAAAATACTTAATTTTGGATCGAATAGAATTTCAGATGTGTTAGTCACCTCAAGTATCTTAAATGTGCATCATCATTTGTCTTTCACTGTACACAGCCAATCGATAGTTGAAGATGTCATTTTTGTGGTAATTGCGCCGATTTCGTGAACACATTCAAAGAACGTTTCACATATGCATATGCCGTTTTGAAAAAAGTTTCTCAAATGTCCATTGAAGACGATACATCAGTCATGGTTGCCTTCATTATATAAGCATGTTCGTCAAGGCAATAATATCAAAGGCAAGCATATCACTAAGGAACACACTACGCTTCTTATGTTATGCAATACTTCGAACGATCAAGTGGGACATTAAGAACATTATCAGGCATAAGTCATCGAGGACAACATTCAGTTTGAAGGTTAGTATCGACTACTTCACTGTTATTTCCATTCAGTCTCACCTTCACGTATCACGCCATTATGTTCTTGTTCTCGTCTCTGCCACACTAGTCACGTGGACAATTAACAAATTCAATTCTCATTCAATCGCAATTTTATTCTTCACTATATTTAAAACATTTACTCGAGGATGTCGATACCGAGTATGAAACGACATTCAATATACAAAAATCACTCCTGAGCAGCCGTGTGAATTGAAGCAGGAAAGCCTCTCATCTACTTATATAAGACCACATCAAATTCAAGTAAATCAAAGTTGACTGTACGGTCTTTCAGCATGAAGTCGACAATAAGGAAGTAGGACTTTCAGGACAGCCCGAAGATGAATAAGAAATACTTCAGCTATGCATTAGTAAGTGTGGATTTCATGAGGACCTAAGCACACATAGAAGTAGTCAATCTAAGAAGAACCAAATATCAAGAAGCTAAGGTGAACTGTGAAGTGTGCGCTAATAGTGAAACTGCAAGAGTATGAGGAGTGCACCTGTGGTGATTGACTATTTCTATCTCTGTATTCTTTAAATACTTACTGTTGATTGTTAATATATTTCTTATTTGAACTGAATAATAATTCCGCTAAATACAAATTCCTGAATTCCGCCATCTCTGTGTTTTGGTTGGATTCTTGTAATTCGGTCATCTCGAAATACTACTACTACGATTACAAATAATTACAACACAACCGAACTAAATAACCTTGGAAAATTTCCTATAAGTTGTTCTCCGCGGGAGATTGCTGATTAACTTGAATGCTTTGATGCATGGTTCATTTCAAAGAACGTTCGGGATCACAAAATACCAGCACATTTCATCACTGCTATTGGGCTAGATAAATATAGCCTGGTGAAGAATCTGCCATTTCCAAATAAACCTATTTCTCTGTCATATGACAAGATTCGTGAACTTCTGATAAATCACTTTCATATAACTACTTTTGAGACGAGCGAGAGGGCTCAATTCAATAAACTGGTTCGTGCTCCCAACCAGAAGATTAGAGACTTTATTCTTCAACTTCAAATTCAAGCTTCAAAGTGTAATTTTGGAGATCAGCTGAATACTCAACTACGTGATCGTCATATTGCTGGAATCAATATTCCTAAGTTAGAGAAAGAGTTAATTCAGATTCCTTCTTGTACCTTTCAAACTGCTAAAGATTTATGTATTACATATGAAGATGTCAACAGTGAATACTCTGCTCCCATTACGTCAGTATCTGATGTCATGTTGTCCAAAGTCGAAAATACAAGTGATCATGGAAACCAATCCAAATTGTCGTCCACAGGTAACAGAATGCAGCGAGAGATCGAAAACATTAAACCGTGTTTATCCTGTGGAAAGTTACATCTGCGAAGCACTTGCCGTTTTCGGAGTGCTAAGTGTCACAAATATGGTAAAGTTGGACACATCAAGACTGTTTGCAGAAGTTCGAATACTTATGTTACTCAGAACCCTGATAATTCTTCCAATTTATCTGGTAAAATGCAGTCGATGTCTCTTTCAACTTTTCCCAATACTCCATCTCATCTAATGAGAACCTTCACTACAAGTTCAGGAGTTGATAAGATGAAATCATTAGCACGCCTAGCATGCTGGTGGCCGGAAATTGATACTGACATTAACAAAACATCAAAGAGCTGTTCTAGCTATTGAATTGAATTTTTGATTTTCCCGTCGATTGATTGGACCGAAGTGCTCGGTCTCAGGTTGACATGTCGGCTTCTTGTGCAGATGCTTCGACGATGTCTGGGGATTTGATTTGTATACAATTGGTGGATGGTGGCTAGCAGTGGAATCCAGGATGCGTATTTCGTCCTATTTGGGACTCGTCAGCTGGGTTCGAGCCTCGGTGGGAACATCATCACTCACTGAGAAATGTAGGTACATCCAGCTGACGAATCCCAAATAGGACGAAATGCGCATCCTGGATTCCACTGCTAGCCACCATCCACCAATTGTATACAAGCTGTTCTAGCTGTTTACATAAAATGTCCTATGGGAAGTCATCGTGGACACCGTGGCCTGCATCTTGTGAGGTTTGGCAGCGTATTCATGCAGATTACTGTGGTCCATTCCTCAATTCATATTATGCTTTAGTTATTGTGTATTCTTATTCTAGATGGCCAGAAGTCATCATTACAGATAGTCCTAATGCCAAATTCACTCACAGAACGTTGAGAAAGATTTTTAGTCGAGAAGGAATTCCAGATGTCTTAGTTACTGACAATGGTACTCATTTTACGGAGAAGAACTTCAATGATTGACTCACTTCAAACTGTCACTTCAAACTGCCGTTCACTTCCCAACAAAATTATGCACCTCCAGTCTCTTTTATCATCTGATACTTATCACAATACGGCGATTGTTGCATTACAAGAAACATGGCTCCATGAACTCTATGATGACAATCTAGTTTCCCTAAATGGTTATACACTGTTTAGACAAGATCTACTATGCGCCAGAAAGTAAAGTAAGCAACTTTCGTTCATTCTCAATGGTCATTTTCAAATAATGTATGCTTTTCTTTTTCTAGTGACTTTATTGATTGTATAACAGTCAAATGACGCCCGAAACACTTATCCAAGTTTAAATACGTCTTCATCTCAAACATTTATGTTACTCCTGGCTGTTCTACCTCGGATCTATCTGATTTTGCTGATGAATTCACTGATTTCGCCGTTACACATCTTGAAAACTCTTTATCAGTTGTCACAGGAGATTTTAACTGCTGTGATTGTTCTTTCCTCGTATCATTAGGTCATGCCAATATTGTTAAATTCCCTACTCGACTTGATAAAACCCTTGACCTAGTGTTCATTAATGATGAGGAAATATATGAAGTACGCCGACGTGCTCCTATCATGAACTCAGATCATTGTATTATTCGGATATTACCTAAGATATACACTTTAATATCTTCTCAAATCTGTCCAAGAAAACACAGCAAAGATGTTACTCACAAGAAAATATGCTCAAACTAAGATGCATGCTAAATGACACAAACTGGGAACTTTTCAACGAACACAAACTGGATGATACTATTTCTAACTTGACTGAATAACTTAAATTCTGCCTTGATATATGCTGTCCAAAATAGATAATATTCAAAAGAATGGATCGTTTTCTTCTCCTCATCTCAAAAAACTTCGTAGAGAAAAAGAGAAGCTGTACAAGACAAAGAATGAATCTGGTCTTAGGAAGATAAACATCCAAATTAAATCTGAAATTAAGAGACTAAACAGCATTTATAATCAAACAATACTATCTTGTAAAACCTCAGAAAACATATGGAAGCTTTTTAGAGAAATTACAGGTTGTGGTAAGCATGATAATTGTGCCTCTTCTATTAATGTAAATACTCTCAATAGATCTTTTGTCCGCCCTCCAAATGTCCAATTTGCCTTCAATTTAACTAATAACACGACCAGTGACTTTCATATTTTCAATACTTCCGATGTTCTTAAATGTTTAAAATCTCTTAAACCTTCCCAGAGTCTAGGCCCTGATGGTATACCTGCCAATGTTCTAAGGAAATGTGCTGATATTTTAAGTTGCCCACTTACAAACATTTTCAATACTTCTTTTACTAATAGTGTTGTACCTTCTCTGTGGGAAGATATTAAAATCATCCCTGTACCCAAGTCTGGTCCTGGAAATAGTGTTAAGTTTAGACCAATTGCTATTGCCTCTCCTTTTTTGAAACTAATGAAGAAATTACTGTTACGGAAACTGTTCCCTCCCTAAGCTTCTCAAATGATCCAAAGCAGTTTGCTTACAAACAGGGTAGAAGTACATTGGACGCTGCTGCTGTGTTTCATCACAACAATGTATCCTCTTTTGACAAAGGGGCCAAGTATGTCCGTTGTGCGTTCCTTGATTACACATCTGCTTTCAACTCTGTACCTAGAGGCCTTTTGTTAAACAAGCTTAGCATTACACAAACTGAATCCTGGGCTATCAACTGGCTGCACTCTTACTTCTCTAATAGGATGCAGTACACGGTATATAATGGTGTAGCTTCCTCTCCTTTGCCCACTGAAGCTGGTGTTCCTCAGGGTGCTGTTCTCTCGCCGTTTCTCTTTTCTTTCTTCTTACATGACTTACCTCTCTCAGACGAAATCAACTTCGTCAAATATGCAGATGACCTGACTGTTTCGCTTCCCGTTAAGTCTCAGTCAGATTGCTTCAAATTAAATAGCTTCCTGTCTGACATCAGTCAGTGGTCTAACTTAAATGGCCTCATGCTGAATCCCTCAAAATGCTAGACTATCGACTTATCCTTTAGGCATAAACGAGATCTACAAACACTAGTAAGCACTCATGAAGCCTGTAGCATTGAGGGGACTAAAATTGAAACTAAGTTTAATGCAAAATACCTCGGATTAGTTCTATCTTCCAACCTTACTGGTCATCTCATATCCAAATGATTTCCAAGAATGTGTTTCGTCTAATCTACTACATTAAGAAACTCAGACTAACAGGAATCACTCAACCTCCGCTTTCACAATTTGTCAACTCTCGTACCTTACCTATTCTACTTTACTGCTCCCCATTAGTCTCTCATGGGTTACTGAAAAAGGACTATACCATCCTGAGAAGGATGTTGAAGGTAGTTAGTAGGACTAGCGGTGTAAAACTCAGTCAGCTTGTCACAACATTAGCGGATAAGCATCTGAATGCATGCAAAAAATGGTCTAAAACCATACTCTCTGACCCCCAACACCCCCTCTATTCCCAACTCTCTCCTTGCATCTCATCAGGTAGAACCAGAAATCAGTACAAAATAATATATGCTCGTACAAGCAAGTATAGGAACTCAACGATACCATATTTGGCCCGTGTTCTAAGTGACAGAGACAATGTTAAGCGTGAAACCTATGACTTGCTTTGTTGTTAATAACATAATTTTGGCCCTTGTTATTTCCCCCTTATACTCTCTTATTTGTACTCTATAGTGAACAACCTTCTTAAACATACTTAGTTCCTTAAATTATTATCATTGGCTCACTTTTTATTCTTTATTCTATTCCTTCCTTTGTGTATCGACTTGTTCCGACTATATTATCACTATGAGTATTACAAAATTGTCCTGTCATTAACCATCATGTAGTATTAGTTTTGTAGTTGTTCTTTGTTCGGCACTATTTAACTGACAATCTTGTTTGTGAAACGCCACTATCACCATCTTAAAATTTTATTTTATGCATGATTACTCACACTACCACTACAAACACTGCATTAGTGCTGAGAATAAAAAAACCCTGAAATGTTTATTTTATGATTGCTTAGTTTAGTTCAATCAATCTTGGCTATAAACATTCTTAAGAACATCTCATAATTTCTTGTATGATTGTAGCTGTTATTGCTCGCCACGCATACACATATCATAGCTTCCACTACCCAATACTGAAATATTTTTCATTATTGGTGTTTATCTTCCTTTCTACTTGAAATTCTTATTTGCATTTTTTGTTATTTCTGTGTTGCTTTCTGGTTTTTGATTTTCATATTTTTATTTATCTTTTTTGTAATACTCCTTTTAAATGTGTGATGAAATTAGATGCAATATTGTAGATATGTGCTGAGAATTTCACAATGTACTACAAGTACTGTTTCTGGAATAAAAGCAAATTATTATTCTTATTGTTTTGAGTATCCTTCTATATCTGCAATTGCTTCCTACTGTGGAGTTATATTTTTTCGATATATCTAAATTATTTGTTTAATGCTCGAATTATCTCTTCTCCACATAGCTGCTTAACGCTGCTATTCATCTTATTATGCGATTCTGATAATTTTATTGTTGTCCAACAGAACCACGTAGATTGTAACATGAATACCCCTATTTTAACTGCCTTTAGAGCGTTTTGTACCTGTGCGTTTCTCGCGCAGGTTCGACGAGCCAGACAGAATGACGCAATCAACGGTTTCCTGTGTTCACACAACAACCATTCCACTTTGCTCGTAAACATACAGGTTATTGGAATTGCATTCTGCATACATTTCAGCATATATACATAGAAATGTGTGTGTGTTTATTCAATTGTATCTAGTAGGTGTCAGTGGTGAAGAGGGAAACTGTTAAAACGTTGTAAGATACTGGAACTAGTGACAAACATCTAGTCTATTATTCGATTCAAAATCGTGTAGGAACATATTTTTCGTGCTCTTGGCCAGTGTTGCGCGCGATCACATTCTCCGAAGACATTGACTTACTTGCATTCTAACCACCAGTCGTCGACGCGTAAATGTCACCACGCTTTAGTTTGCCAGTAAAACAACAGATCCTATTGCATCTACCATATGGCTCATGTCTGTAAATAACACAAGGGACAATTTGTGCCATGAAAATGCTCTTCCCTCTCAGACGTATCTGACGCACACTCCACTGGACACACTCAGTCTGATAACAGCCACCTGATGACCAGTCTCACATTCCCAACGATGACAACTCGCCACAAAATCTCTCATCACAAACTCAAATATCATTCACACTCGATCACAATCAGCAGTTGAATGAAATTTGAATTCATGAAGAGTAAGCGGTGTTGCAGGTAAGTGATTTATTTAATTTATTTAATTCAAAATCAAATATTTATGAAAGTTTCTACAATCTACATGTATTCAATGTCATGCCGACGTTGACACTCATCCGTGTACTTCTCTTCAGTTTTCTGAATAAGAATAAAATCAGTTAGCAATATTAGTGGATGAAATATTAGTGGTGAAATAATCAGGAAACACGTGTGCTGGAGAATAGGATGACTGTTGGTGAACCGTGTGCTATTTCATACAATCCGAGAATTCTGAAAATTTTCAGTGAGGGATAACTTCCATCTCCACCATTTGAAATGTGTTAAGAAAATCAACCCAAATGCGGGTATTCGACCATCAAAGATGAAATGTGCGTGTACCTGTGCGGGTGTGTGCTTTTATGAGTCATATGCACATTTCAGCACAATCAAACTTTGTACATGTATCCAGTGCTCTCTGTACTTACCTTTCCTTGTGAAACCAATCGATACACACCACAATTTATATGCTATTCCGATGATAAAATTCTCAAAGTGCTATCGAAATCCCAAGCTGTATCAACTACTCATAATAATAATGTTGTTTTGTATTTCCCAATGAATGAAAAAGACAGAACGATATTGTTTTTACTGACGTTTCGCTATTTAATTCTGCTGCTAATAGCTTTATCAAGTAGTATTATTAAATCGGAATTTACAAAATCTCAGCATATAAATAACAAAGAGTTAGGGGGTGAGAAAAATATAGACTTAGTTCAATTTAAAAAGGACATACTGGAAGTCCAAATAACAATGAAGATCGCTCAAACCAAATATCAAAGGTAATAGCATATCTGTTATTATATCAAAACAAGTTTACTAACTTGATCATCGTTCGTTAGTCTGGGATCGTTTTTGGTTGTCAAGTTGGAGAATTGGTAAAAATAACAAAACTAAGTGAAGACTGTGAAATACTTGATTATCGTTTTTCAGTATGAGGTCACTTTGGTTGTCAAGTTGGAGAATTGGTAAAGACAAGCGTACTACTGAAGAGTCTCAAACTAGGACGAAAAAGTTGTCCAGTACTCCCAGGTTTTCCAGTGGTTCTCTAACTGATGTCAGGTCATGGTGAAATCCTCCATGCAATCAAACAAAATCCCTACAAAAACCAATACTTGAAAATTCATCTGATGCTCACTAGTGACTGGCTTATTCAGGTAGTTAACCTAAGGTTCTAGTGGTAAGCCGTGACCAGTAGGGTACAGCAGGTTGAAGATGAGGCAGCAACTCATCGAAGAAGACATTGCGAAGTGCTCGCGCTATATCGTGAATTGGCAGAAGTTAGAATTCAAGGACCATTGGATCGGGTCCCAGTGGCTCAATGGTCTACGAGCTCGCCTTGTAACCAGAAGGTCCTGGGTTCGAACCCCTGTGAGTGCGTACTGCTGAAGAGCCAAAACTAGAACGAAACAGCTGTCCAGTACTCCCAGGTTTTCCAGTGATTCTCTAACTGATGTCAGCTCATGATGAAATCCTCCATGCAATCAAAGATAACAAAAGTAAGTGTAGATTGACAACCAAAACGACCCAGATTAACGAACGATGATCAAGTTAGTAAACCTTGTTTTGATATAATAACAGATATGCTATTACCTTTGATATTTGGTTTGAGCGATCTTCATTGTTATTTGGACTTCCAGTATGTCCTTTTTAAATTGAACTAAGTCTATATTTTTTCTCACCCCCTAACTCTTTGTTATTTATATGCTGAGATTTTGTAAATTCCGATTTAATAATACTACTTGATAAAGCTATTAGCAGCAGAATTAAATAGCGAAACGTCAGTAAAAACAATATCGTTCTGTCTTTTTCATTCATTGGGAAATACAAAACAACATTATTATTATTATGAATATCACATACCCAATGCCCAAATTTTTCAAACAGTGAAAAGTGAACTCGGTTTGGATATATATGCTGTATCTACTACCTGTAGAATATGAGGCAAATTCCGACACTGGCATAAGAGAGGAAGATGTGAGCGATGCATAAGGGTGGAAATACTGTGTATGAGCTATGTGCTGTCTAATATACTTCCACGTTCTTCGAAAACATTTTCACTGTAATTGAAAATATGGAGTGGGGAAGTGAGATATGCCTGTTCAACGGTAAATCTGAGCAGTTATTATTAAGTGGACACGGAAGTTCTTTCATCATCATGCGATCAGTTGAAGGAAGACTATCGAGAACGGAATGAAATGAAACGCTTAATTTAATGATAAATATCATCAGTATTATTATTCCTATAAGTGCTGAGTGGAATACACAGCGTAAGCAACCCACGCCGATATCTATGCCCTTCTTCACTTAGTCTTATTTGACTAATTGGCTAGGAGAGGACAATGTCGAATTTCGGGGAGCTTTGACTTTTTTTCTGGAGTTATTTAGTGGCATGTTAGATTCTGTGATGATAGGTGGTATGGTTTTATTATTTATTTGGTTGCAGTCTAGTGGCCTTTCGGCTGGTGTTGCACTCTGAGGAGATAATTCTGTGTGTTTTGAGAGGGGTGATGCGGTGGGGTCTACTGTATCTCTCACAGGGTTGGGAATAATGGCTGCTTGCAATGTCCTATTACTTATTTCACAATTAGTCTTAGCGAGATAATAATTGTATGCGCGCCTTTCTACGACTGTTTTGTCCACCCTGACCTTTATATGTTTGTAGTTTCTGGCTTGCGATAGGGTGTGTTGGGAGTGGATGAATTTTCTGGTCTCTGCCGGTGTTTCGAACTCAAAACGAATAAGACAACACTTTTCATGTTGACTCTTCTTCAGCCTATAGCACTTCGTCTTGGAGTTAGGCATTTTCGCCCCACCAAGTAAGATGCGCTGTACCTTTTTAGTGCCTCATTGTCTGGAACGTTGTAGGCAATAGCACTCAGTTTTGCATCGAGTCGTTTTGTTACTTCTGTGGTAACAAAGTTAATGAGGTTATCTACCTTAGTTACCGATTCTGTGTCAAGTTTGTTAAGGTTTACAGTTTTCGTGAGGATAGTTAGAGGTGCCAGTTCACAGACCTACGATCTGATATCGCCGATCTGATCTGATCTGATAATTTGGATATCTCGGTATTGGTTTCAATATTTCCAGCATTTACTGACTTATTGTTTTTTATTTCCCTTAACTCAGCCTTAAGTTCTCCTATCGACAACTTTAGAAGTTCTATTTCTGAAGACAGTACTGAAAAAGAGCTTGATGGCTGGGGTTTTCCGATAAGCACATAAGGTGTAGGGAGCAGAGGGTACTGAATTTTTAGGAGTAGTGCTAATACTAGCTGTCAGTCCAGTTTTATCCTCGGTTCCAGCTCGACGCTTACGGCATACAAGTGAGTTACGTGACTCACTATAGCCGTTTGTACGGGGTGTGTTGCTTGATGTAGCAATCAAGGACGTTAAATTAGACACCAGTTTTACAGGGGAGTGGGTTCGTTGCTTTTTACTTTGATTAAACATAACTACTAGAAATGAGAGTTAATGGTTACAAGTATGCAAGTAGTATAGTACTTGTGCAAGTATTACAAAAAGATAAATTTTATCTACATTCAACCAGATGTAAATATGGCACTTTACCAATATTATGTCTTCTACACTAGCATCAATTTGCAACTCGACAAACAGTAACCATTATTAGTGTACGAATAAGGTGCAAGATTTTTAAAAAAATATTTATTTCAACAAATACATTCATAATATCACAAATATTTCATCAATTACACAAATATTATTGTTTTTAATCCCAATTAGAATGTCTAAATGTATTGAGTGATTGCGGAATTGAAAACCATAACCTGGAAATTAAAAATGACAAAATTCAGTCAGGAAATGATGGGCTAAATAAGTAACTTGAAACACAGTACCTACCAGTTAAATGACTGTTTATTCACCGTTATCTGACGAAATTACCAACTCAGTTTCCTTTATTACTGTGAAATTTTGTAAACATAATGCAGCGATCAGCTGATTTGTGCCTCTATCCTATCCCGCAGTTTTAAGGTGTTACCGTGGTGTTGTGTTTTGGCTATTCTACGTTGTTTTTAGTGGTTTTTTCGACAGAAATGGACTTTAAAAATCGTATTTTAACGAAAAGACGTGTAAAAAGTGAGAAAAGTGGTATTTTTCAATATGTTTACAGAATGCTCCCTTTTTATGGAATTGACATACTGAGGTGCATAAGAAATGTCAGAATTTGTTGGAAATGTCAATTATAGTATAAAATGCAAAATAACTCCAATTGTTCCAGTGTATTTTACGTAAATGATTAGGAGAGAGTTAAATATCTAGGTAATTATGATTTCATTATGTTTACAAAATTTCACAGTAATAAAGGAAACTGAGTTGGTAATTTCGTCAGATAACGGTGAATAAACAGTCATTTAACTGGTAGGTACTGTGTTTCAAGTTACTTATTTAGCCCATCATTTCCTGACTGAATTTTGTCATTTTTAATTTCCAGGTTATGGTTTTCAATTCCGCAATCACTCAATACATTTAGACATTCTAATTGGGATTAAAAACAATAATATTTGTGTAATTGATGAAATATTTGTGATATTATGAATGTATTTGTTGAAATAAATATTTTTTTAAAATCTTGCACCTTATTCGTACACTAATAATAGTTACTGTTTGTCGAGTTGCAAATTGATGCTAGTGTAGAAGACATAATATTGGTAAAGTGCCATATTTACATCTGGTTGAAGTTAGACACAATGCGGGTACTGTTATCGCTTTCGCTAGTAAACCTTAAACAGGCGATATGCACAACAAAAGCCTATCTAGTGCATTACAGTATTTTATGATAACAAAGTAATCAATCAAATTTAGTGACGTGATCAACTAATGCACGAGTCTGAGTGTTAATGTGATCATGTAAGAGCCTATTGATACGAAATGATAGCACAAGAAGAGTAATGTAGTTATCTCTTATTAACGCAATGATTTCCTTTGAGGAAGTGGTGTAAACGCAACATAAGAATAGCAGACTATTCGTGATAAATAGGATATACGTTGCATAGTGCGCATGAAGTGCCTAGACAACCACTACAAGTCGTGTACGTATAGAACCCATATTTGCTAGGTTATGTTTCGTTATTACAGTGCGAAAACATGTTTGACGGCTACTTTCTTACCAATCGCGAATACCAACATTATACGCAACTGAAACACTTTACGCAAGGCTTGATGATGCATTGATGAAATAGTAATATTTTAAGACTGATGCATTTCACATAAGTATTAATACGTTGCCTACCATATTCTCGTTAGCTCTGCAATGTCGTCAAAATGATAAGTGAAAGAGACAAAGTTAGTCGACATAAATGCATATATTTGTAAGGAAACAATAATCAATCAAGTTAAAAATGACTCAGAATGAAAGAGTACATATCGACACTAAAGAGAGTTAATAGCAATCCAGTGAAAAATCACTGTTGCAGCTTTTTTGTAGCTGCATCAAAGTCATCATTAAGTCCACCAAACTCTCTATTCACAACATTTGTATCTGTTTGCCTCCGTTGTTAGTGGTGTTGAACCAGTCTTTGCAGTTTTCGTCACCAGATCCGTTCGCAGAAACTGGATGTGTGTTGAGTACGTAACAATGTGATTGTACACTTTTTGGTTACTTGTATAAATTCGAGATATTGTACATAATTTTTTTTAAAACGCTTCTTGTTGAAATATACATAACATCCGTGTACAATTGAAAAATACACTCTGCTGTTGGAGACTTCGTCTTCTCCCTGGTCACTTCTGTTTACTTGCTCCATTCACACCGTGTGGTATACTTCGGATTTATTGTAGGAGCCTACTAATCTCAACCGAAGACATTTCTACAACCGGAACACAGAAGCTACAGCAGACGCAGTCCTAACAATTAACGTGCCCGTGGATTATATAATTAATTTGTAGCCGAGGACTTAGACGTTATCTACAAGTAATCCTTTTCGTTGCTATAACTCGTCACTGTATTTTTGGTAATATATTGTGATTTAACATTCCACTGACTTGGATTATTACTTTTATACTTGGAATGTTAGTGAACTCTAATATTAGTCCCCTACATGTGAACTTTTCAAGCAGAGATTGAGATTGTATTCCTTCGAATGCCTTCAGCCATACTGAGAAAATTCTGAGGATGTATACATATCAGGTAAATTAATCTTACCTCTGGTGAACAATTCCTAATCTTAGCAACACTGAATATGTGAACAAAGCAAGGAACAACCACAGAGTTGGTGAGATTCCATAGATTACTCGTCCATATATTCCACGATATATTTCAGGAATCGTGTAACTTCCAAACCACCTGTCACATTTTCTCGTCTATAAAAAGCAAATATTATACACGTGACTCTTATCCATCCGTTACAATTAACTGAAAGAGATAAAATCTTCAAACTTTATATTTCTTTGATTAAGTTACCCAGTAATATTCTCCTTGTAAGTGGATCTAATGCTTCTCACATCTGTGAAATTTATAAGCATGTTAACTTGGTCCCTTAAGCTAAAAAATATAATGTCTATCCGCTTTTATTATTGCCATTTCAAAGCCCGCTTCAGTAACGTAAGGCCCGTATTAGCCGCAACGTTTACGCAATGGAAAATCTACCAATCACAGCTTGCATAAGTGACCTTCAAGTGCTCAGCCTCTCCATAAGCCATTTGTGCCGCTATCCTTTCTCACCAAGCTGCGGAAGGCACTTAATATTACCAACTTCCTCCTTCTGGTGTGTTAATACCAAATCTAGAGTAGATGGGTCATGCCCAGGGTGATACCATGTTGGTGCATGCATATGTTGCACGAGTGCACATTCAAGCACTGCCAATGCGAGCTTCCTATTGAAACAGGTATACAAATTAGTGGAGTTTAATTCCCCCCAATTAATATGTGGAGCATTAAAGTCGCCAACAATCAGACACCTATTTCTACTACCTCACGCACTTCAAGTGACTTAGAACGAAGTCATCAGCTTGGCTAGCAGGACTTCTGTGAATTACTCGGATCGTTACAGTTGATGACGCAACTTGCGGTTTCACTGGTGCCGCTATCATGAGCTTATGACAACGTTGACCCGATCCCTATGTCGTCCCGGACCTACAGAGCAACCCTTCAACCTTTCCAACTACTTATTCTGTCTGCTCTAATGCAGATATACCCAGGTATGAGTGGAGTTAAGTTTATACCCACTAACAACCATGTCTCAGTGATGGCAATCACATCAGGTTGTATTCTTTCATATAATTCTCCTAATTTGGCAAGCCTTTTCCTAAGACTGCATGCACATCGAAACACCTACGTGTTCATCCGGCATATGAAGAGAGGCCTCGGTAGCATCGGTTTCCGAGACCTCACCACCTGAAAAGCCAATAGCTTCAGGTCTTTTTCACCTTTCTCTAGCCTGGCCCTTAGTTCAGTCACAGCTTCTCTTCTTTTGACTCCATCTTCTCAGGGCCAATCAGGCCCTATTTTTAAACTTTTATCGTTGATTTTGAACGCGTTGTTGAGGATGGTGCTCCTCTCTGTTTCGTTCCCTTAAGTAGAGGTCGAGAAGTTTCTGCAGCATCAGGGTTTCGTTTTCCGATCATGATGGCCTTTCCTATGTCCACTCCAATTGTTTTTCTGGAAGTACTTCCTGGATAATGGAGCTAATCGCCTTCAGATGATCTGCATGTCGGGCAGCTGGATCTGTGCACTTAGATTTCTCCGAATTCCAGATGACAACATTGTAACCAGAGTCCGTGGGTTTCTGAGTTTGACTGGTACTAATAGCCGTCGAGACCTTGTTGGTAAACTCGGCTACTTTTTCTTCCTTAGGTTTGTTTTGCTTCTTACCTTTTGGGCACTAACCAAGTGGAGTCGGTTTCTCCTACTCTGTCTTCTCCGCGACTAGAAGCCATTCGTGCACTAGACACGCTGCGCTTTGGCGTGGCCATTTCACAGGCTGGTGTTGCCATGCTGGCACTACTTGCCCTTTTGGATTTCTGTTGTTTTTTGCACTTTACAACAACAGATATTTGGGTACTCTGTGCTTCTTTTGCTTCTGAGGCTTCAGGAGGTGATACACCCTCAGTCTTACAACTAAGTCCTGAACCGCCATCCTTGGCTAAGGTTTCTGTTGCAAGCTCATCAATTATGTCTTTCGACAATTTCTTGGACATCAAGAGTCCTACTGCCCTTTGGATGAGGACATCCAACGGGTTACTGCAAAATTTTTGGCTTTTCGATTGGTGCGCTGCAATCACTTAGTGACATGAAACTCATTTATCTGGTACATCTAACCACGAAGTTTTGGAAATTATTGCAATCCGTTTACTTTAAAACAGCAAACACGTGGACATAATCTTGTTGACTACTAATACTTATAAGAAACTGTTTGACATTTTGTTACCTTTTAACGCTAACTCATATCTGTAATTGTATATATTGTTGGATTTACATATTCAGGTTGGCCCAAGTCAATGAGTCTATGGTTTTGGTATCATTTTAGTTAACTGTGCTTAACTGCATTGCATGTTGTTGTATTGTATTGTTGATGTCGCTTGTTGCTATTTTTGCTGTGAATTATTTTCTCTTGCTGGTGTTGTCCTGATTGTATTATTCCTTGTATTCCTTGTTTTCTGGCTCTAAAAAGAGCAGCCCAAGAGGTCGCTCCTCTCCAAACTTTATCTTGATGTAACAATTCTTTCTCAGGTCTGAGGCTAGCAACCCCACTCCGTAAACAAAGTTGCTGCAGAAACTTCAGCATGATGAACCTCTTTGCACCAAAATAAAAAGTCTATGTGGGAACATGTAACGTCCGCGCTATGTACGAGATCGGTAAAGCTGCCCAGATCGCAAACGAGATGAAAAGATACGAAATCCAAGTACTGGGAATATGTGTAATCAGATGGAACGGGAACGGGCTCACTAAATTGTCAACGGCTGCGTCAGTGATCTACTCCGGTCACCCAGAAGATAACCACACGCGCACTGAAGGTGTGGCTAACATGATGTCAGCAGAAGCAACAAAGGCCCTGATGCCATGGGAGGCGATCTCGTCCAGGAAAATGACCGCCAGATTCAACTCCAAAGGAAGGAAAGTGTCAATTATAAAATGCTATGCACCCACAAACAACGAAGACATCGAAAAGAAAGAAGAATTCTACAGACAACTACAGGCAACTATGGACAATACTCCAGCTGATGACATTATATAATAATAATTTATATTTTCATATAAACGTATAAATTTACATGAAAATGCATGCCATTTTTACAGGCACGATCAAGGATGATATCATCTCAAATCTTAGATTGTCTACAAGTTAATTATGTTTAAACAGTGAAATATTCGATATATATATAATTACACTCATTGTCTGAGCCAGGCCGTATAGTTATTGAATTGTACAGTTGTCCTCCAGGTTTCGCGGGAAAACCGACTTCGTTTCGTTTTCATCCCGTGGTTGTCGGCATACGATAACCAACCAATATTGAGGTGAGTACAACGTTTACAAGGGATTGAAAGCTGTTTTGGAAAAGCAATAGTGCTAAAGTGAATCATTAAAGTGTAATAAAATAAGTAATTGAAATATATCATCAATAAATGCATTTATATGGGAAATAGAATGGGGAAGTAATTAATCCTTAGGCCGACAACGTTCATTTGCAATGTATAATAAAACCAATATATTTTGTACTATCATGATGTCCACTTTTGGCTTTAATACAATTATTTTCAAGCCAGTTGTTTTTATTTCATGCCTTTTTTTCTATTTGGTGCACAACCGTACCCTCCAGAGAATAGGAATAGAATAAGTCGAATCAAATTCATAAATAGCTATAAAATGTTAGGTTTAATGGAATATAATGAGGATCAAGTGAAGACGTTATGAGAAAATAAGTGAGACAAGATATTGTGAAGTGGTATTTAAAGATTTGACAATGGATAGCAAGTTAATTTATAAGATGCCCCATAAATCTGTGCAGATCCCACGTGGTCGCATCTCAACAATAAGCTGAGCGAATGGCATATATTTAAAGGTAGAAGCATTATCTGTCAAGGCGTTCACTATTATCTTTTTCAAGATAAAGATCTAAGCCCTCATAAAAATCAGAAATAGCTCGAGCCTTCAAATTGTATATTGCTGTTCCTGCAGAACGGGGCGATTCACCTTAGTGATCCCCACCATATCTACTGATCAGCTAACGCCACTCTCCCTCCTTTTTGGATGTTAGGCTCTGAGACTGATTATTATGGCTACCGCAAATATATTGCTTGGTACCAGACATGTTCGTACCTCATATTCCATCTAACTAGCCTTCTCAATGAGTGCTTCCAATAGGTCTCCACGTACATATTTACGAACATATTATATATGTGTGCATGCATCTTAATGAACAGACTACTTTATGAGAAGCTAAAACCTTGAAGAGTAAAAAGAATAGGTTTTGTGAATAGTGGAGCAAGATTCAGCAGAACACTATAGTTGGTTCAATGTAGGTAGTATGAACTGAAGGTAAGGTCGGTTGGCAGGACTTAGTGTGCTTATATATAGTAAACATCTGACATTGCAAAGTAACTTGTCTAGACATATTATAAAAAGATATTAACACAGAACCAACAAAATTTTAGCATTTGGTTAACAGTACTTCAGTGTGTGTATACTGAAGAATGGTAGTTAGTCTACAGGGAGCCGTAGAGTAAATCAAACCATATATGATAAGAGTATAATCAATAATATAATTCGTATATCAAATAATACACTAGGCTCAATAATTGAGTGTTATAGGGAAAACAAGCGTGGTAAAGCAAGAGAACATTTGATGCATAAATATTTTAATCATTTTAAGTATTTTAATGACAATCTAATTTAAGAATTGAACATGCATGATTAATAAGTATTATTATATTAGTATGTACATATGTAAAATGTTAAAAGGTGTGGATGCGATTACAATTATTTCCAGCGTTGCTTTTACCAACACAACTTGGTGAAAATTATAGAGAATAGAAATCAGTAAATTAGCTGACGTTCGCTGCATAAGTATTAGAGTCGAGATATATGTATGTGACTTTACTGAAGACTGGACTGGCCTTCAATTTCCGTTCTACCAACAGTTGTGGTCTTTTAGACGAGCTAGGGTGGACATGTTAAAGTGTCTTTCTAGACTCCGTTTGAACCCATCGGGGTTTTCACAACATCTTATTTCAGGTGGTAGTTGGTTCCAAAGAGTGCAATATTTTATGGTGAAAAAGTTTGCCCTAATGGATTTTCTGTGGGTAGCCACCTTGACAAGGTAGTCGTGGTTTCGCAGCTGATATGATTTAATATTTTCCCACGTTATGATGAGTTACTGTAGCAATGTTTCCTAATGACTTTGAAGAGTAGAAATAAGTTACACTTCACTCTCCTTAACCACAGAGGTTCTAATTTCAGACGTACACACCTGCCAACATATTCTACTTGTTGGTCTTACCCTTCCCAGAGCTTAGGTACAGATTATGTACCTAGCATTATTTTTTTCAAAATATTCTTATATTCTGTGCCACCCCCTCAATGATCTATTTAACAAATCTTTTTACGATAATAGTGTGCGTGATGTCTGGAAGGACTTTAGAATTATACCCATACATAAATCATCTACTGGAGCATGTGTCTAATTTAGACCAATGGTTATTACCTCTGCGTTTCTGAAAACTATGTAGAAATTATATTGACTAGCCTTGTACATTCGCTCAAATCCCGTAATGACCCTGTCAATGCAGCTGAAGATTGAACGATCAATTCATGGTTGTTTGCTCAAACCCACCTTCCCCAATTTTCGCGGAGGCATCAATACGACAGTCATCGTCTCATCGGTCGCTGTTCAGAAAGAAGTCAGGAGACAACCGTCAGAAGTAATCTTGTGATTTATTATTGTAATATTTGTTCACACCTTTGAGGGGAATTATTTTTTACATGTTGGTGTTACAATAAAGAATTCTCGAGCGGCCAATCGGTCTTTTGGTTTTTGCGTCCGTTATTACTAAGCGTTTCTGAAAAACTGCAAGGAACAGCGTGGGCCCGAGCGTAGCAAGAGCTGGGCATTAACGGTTTATGAGAGGTGGCTGACAGTTTCTGATGGTAGAAACAGATTCTGGCCGATTCAGATAGCTGGTAACAGTTTGGATAGTCACCGTTCATCTTTCCTGGTGCCGGTCAAGTCCTCTTTGAACAAGCAATATCTGGAACATTTTTGGAATTGGGTAAAGTTCAACAATGCCTGGGTCAAAGAAGGGACAGAGTGTCTTGGATGCAAACAGGAAAGTAAGTCATGGTGACTTGTCTGTTAATTGTACCGATGTGTCTGATGTTAAGCATGACATGGTTGGTGTTACTGTTTCGCCGTTCAGGGATAATAGGAACATCAAACTCCCTAAATTTGAACCACGGTGTTTCGATGGAAACCCGGCCGATTATTTACAATTTGTAAGGGAGTTTCGGATCATGCTGAGTACTTCTTTATTAAGTGATGAATTGAAGTTAATGTATTTGATGAGGTATTGCACTGGAGATGCTTCAAGCGCCATACAGTGCTGTAAGCTGATGCCCCCTAACGAGGGATACGCTGAGGCTATGAGCATATTACGTCAAAGGTTTGGAAGCCCTTCAATGATTGTAAGGAATGTATACGAAGCTGTCAAAGGTAACGGAAGTCAACTTCAAGATGACTCCAAGGCACCTACTGAGTTTCTAGATAATCTTATGACTTATAAGAATACCTTGATTTCTATGAATTGCATTAGTGACCTCAACTCGAGTTTTATACTAGAAGTAATACCAAGACGCCTACCTGCTCAACTGCAAAGGAAGTGGGTGAAGATAAGCTCCCGTATGGAGGAAGAGGATATCGATCCAAAATTTGATGATATTCTGAAACTAGTAAAAGATAGTGTGAGCCAATCTATGAGCAAGTTTGCCAGTCTACTGCATCTCACACCTAGATTAGAGCAGTCTGAGAGCAAAACGGAAGCATTGAAGATGAAAGGGCCTCAGAGAGGTGGATATCGAGAAGGCTCTATGGTGTCTAGTAATGCATATAGACCTGGTGAGTGTAACAGGTTTTGTAGTACATCCTCAACAGATAAGTTGTAAGATGCAAGACAAACACGGTTGTGTTGTACACGTTTGCAAGAAGTGCATACAGAAGTGAACTGTGAACCGGTGAGCAAGTTCAGTGATAAGCTAAATGTAAACTCCAGGCCTGACTCCGAATTGTGTGACGATAACGGTGCGATCAAGAAGTCTGTAGCTGCAACTGGTAAGCCATTGTTGAATAGAGTGTCACAGCATAGAGTTACTGCTTCAGAGTGCAGTTCTGACTCCAAAAGTTTACAAGGTATTACTAGTCAGAGTGAAGATATAAAACCTTTTATGATTTGTGAGGAGGAACCAAAATTGTCTACTTCTGTTATTAAAGAGTTTGAAAATGATGAAGTTGATGGTAAAGTGAATATTCGTGATAATGATCATGATAGTGCAGATTACTCTTTGGTTGATAATGATGAAATGAAGGATATGCCTACTACTGCTAAGTTAAATAAAGGTTCTGTACAACTACAACGTGAAGTAGAATTGAACGCAGATGCAGTTCCAGAAGGTGTGCATACTTGTGAGACCGTCAGTTTAATTGATCAGCGTGTAGCCCACTTATCATCAGATGATAGTGCTAAGCCAGAGATGATAGTAAAAGACAACAGTGGTAATCTTGCAGTCGGACAATTATCTGAAAGCCGAAAAAGAACAGCTTCTGATCCACCACTAAGTTTATCTCCTTCTGTCACTCAGTCGTCGTTGGTGTTTTTATCCACAATGAAATGGACGTCCATGAACTCACGTGCCTTATGCAATGACTATGATAGTATTCGTGCGTTTGAAAAAACGAAAGATATTGCTCAGTTTAGTGAGAATAAGCCAAGTGTAAACGAGAGAGTAATTGTTAAATTGACTTGTATGAATAAAGGCATTTATAGTTTCAAGTTACTAATTGAATGCTATTATCTTTGGTGTAAATTACTCTGTTTCTACACTTGGTTGATGAGATATGTCGTGTGTTTGTTGGTCATCTATATTCTACGATACAATGATATGGGCGTGCTGCCGTTCAGATTTGAGGATATAGCTCATAGAAGGAAGTTAGCAAATGAACTCTGCGACGATTTTCCAACCTAGAGCGTCAACCTGAGGAGGGTTGTAGGCGTACTGCTGTAAGTCATGCGGTTCTCCAAAGGGTAGCGCATCAATGAGCAGTCCAATGTGCCTGGTGTGTGATTTTGTACATATGTTCATATTGTATATACTGAATTGATATCATCTGTCATCTAGCTGTTGGTAATTCTGCTTCTGTCCGGACGACTTACACTTGGATTATCAACCTGAGAATGAATGTAGGCTTACTGCTGTAAGTCCTACAGTTCTTCAAGGGTAGTTTTTCGTGCCAGAATCCACAACATTTGATGTGTTGATTGTACTTATGTTTGCGTTAAATAATTGTGTGAGTTCCAATTGATGTAATTGTTGGTTAATCTTGTTTGTGTCCGGACATTCCACAACTTACAATCGTCAACCTGAGAGGGGTTGTAGGCGTACTGCTGTAAGTCCTGCAATTCGTCACAGGAATTCCATCAAGACATGATCCGCCAAGTTATTTGTACTGTTTGTGTATACGTGTGGTGTTTCTTCTCAATTTGTGATTTTGGATTAATTGTGTTTACCTGTTGTTTTCGTACCTTGTTGTTATTGCGTAATTTTGTTGAAATTTTCGTCGTGATTACTTCTGAAGTTGTTTCTAGTCTTCTACGTTCGTGAATGAATTGATTGATGTTAGAGACAGCAGATGGGTCGTATACGCCAGGGAGGCTATTTCTGAGAATGATATGCATACGGAGATAATTGTTAGCTGCGGTCCCACACGCCGGGGAGCGAGAGTGTAGACGACTGAGGCTCGCATGTGTCACCGCTACTAGAACTGAGGCAGAATGAGTGACAAGCGATTGCAGTGGTAATTGGTAGTGAGTAGATAAGAGGATGTGCGTAGAGTATCGTGAGGTGGCGCTATGGTCACGCTGCATTCTGCGCGAGTCATTCTAGCAAGTGGCGATTGTGTTGCAAGATGTCAAGTGGATACCTTTAATTCGAGGGTGTAGGTCGTCATTGATGTGTGAGATTGTGCTGTGGGTATGCTTGTGGTGTGTTGGCTTTCTGTTTGTTTTCCATTTCAGCTCTGTGCATATGACCCAGGTTCTCGCAATGGCATCCAAGTCAACGTGTATTGGCCGTGAAGGAAAAACGGGTTGGATCCCTTTTTTGCCAGGGAGTGTCAATGTAGTTGAAGATTGAAAGATCAATTCATGGTTGTTTGCTCAAACCCACCTTCCCCAATTTTCGCGGAGGCATCAATACGACAGTCATCGTCTCATCGGTCGCTGTTCAGAAAGAAGTCAGGAGACAACCGTCAGAAGTAATCTTGTGATTTATTATTGTAATATTTGTTCACACCTTTGAGTGGAATTATTTTTTACATGTTGGTGTTACAATAAAGAATTCTCGAGCGGCCAATCGGTCTTTTGGTTTTTGCGTCCGTTATTACTAAGCGTTTCTGAAAAACTGCAAGGAACAGCGTGGGCCCGAGCGTAGCAAGAGCTGGGCATTAACGGTTTATGAGAGGTGGCTGACAGTTTCTGATGGTAGAAACAGATTCTGGCCGATTCAGATAGCTGGTAACAGTTTGGATAGTCACCGTTCATCTTTCCTGGTGCCGGTCAAGTCCTCTTTGAACAAGCAATATCTGGAACATTTTTGGAATTGGGTAAAGTTCAACAATGCCTGGGTCAAAGAAGGGACAGAGTGTCTTGGATGCAAACAGGAAAGTAAGTCATGGTGACTTGTCTGTTAATTGTACCGATGTGTCTGATGTTAAGCATGACATGGTTGGTGTTACTGTTTCGCCGTTCAGGGATAATAGGAACATCAAACTCCCTAAATTTGAACCACGGTGTTTCGATGGAAACCCGGCCGATTATTTACAATTTGTAAGGGAGTTTCGGATCATGCTGAGTACTTCTTTATTAAGTGATGAATTGAAGTTAATGTATTTGATGAGGTATTCCACTGAAGATGCTGCAAGAGCTGTACAGTGCTGTAAGGTTGTGAAGCCAAAAGAGGGCTACTACGAGGCTATGAGCATACTACGTCAAAGGTTTGGAAGACCTTCGATAATTGTAGGGAAATTATTCGAGGTTGTTAAGGGTCCTATTACTTATTTCACAATTTGTCTTAGCGAGATAATAATTGTATGCGCGCCTTTCTACGACTGTTTTGTCCACCCTGACCTTTATATGTTTGTAGTTTCTGGCTTGCGGTAGGGTGTGTTGGGAGTGGATGAATTTTCTGGTCTCTGCCGGTGTTTCGAACTCAAAACGAATAAGACAACACTTTTCATGTTGACTCTTCTTCAGCCTATAGCACTTCGTCTTGGAGTTAGGCATTTTCGCCCCACCAAGTAAGATGCGCTGTACCTTTTTAGTGCCTCATTGTCTGGAACGTTGTAGGCAATAGCACTCAGTTTTGCATCGAGTCGTTTTGTTACTTCTGTGGTAACAAAGTTAATGAGGTTATCTACCTTAGTTACCGATTCTGTGTCAAGTTTGTTAAGGTTTACAGTTTTCGTGAGGATAGTTAGAGGTGCCAGTTCACAGACCTACGATCTGATATCGCCGATCTGATCTGATCTGATAATTTGGATATCTCGGTATTGGTTTCAATATTTCCAGCATTTACTGACTTATTGTTTTTTATTTCCCTTAACTCAGCCTTAAGTTCTCCTATAGACAACTTTAGAAGTTCTATTTCTGAAGACAGTACTGAAAAAGAGCTTGATGGCTGGGGTTTTCCGATAAGCACATAAGGTGTAGGGAGCAGAGGGTACTGAATTTTTGGGAGTAGTGCTAATACTGGCGGTACGTTCTGGCTTTACGTTCGAAATTGGTGACATTTTTGCACGTGTTTGCTCTGAAATTTATTTACTGCTTATTGTCATATAATTCTTGAAATTATGGTCCAAATCTCTAAAAAACGTGTTCGTAGAAACACAATTGTTTTAGATAGTGGCTTAAATTCGGTTATAACTGCATTACCGCCTCGTAATACAGTATCAACTACTAGCTCTCAAAATGGTTTGAGTGCAGATCTCACTCCTGTGATACAGGTGAAAGATGTTCTGTTAGAGAACTCTGAGTTCTGTAAACTAAACCTCCTTTTGAAAGATATGCAGAGGCAAGTAAGTGAAATTCAGAAAAAATTAGATCAGTTTGATAGTATGTCACTGCCAATCTCAAATACCACGGAGAGCCGTTCTGATATTGGCCAGGTTAAGTGTTTACTGGATGTAACTCAAAATAAGCTTTTGAATTTAGACCCAATAGCCTGTCTTTTAGAAAGGCATCCTAAAATATCTCCAGACAACCTAAATAAAGCTGAAAATCTGATTGACTGCTTGGCTACGGAGGTGATGAAGCGTATAACCTCTTCTCACCAAGCTATAGTTTACAACGTCCCAGACTCTCTGCCCCTGAAAACTGTAAGACACAAAATCCTGATTTGTTGCGGCATGGCTAGTGTTCCATGTGAATGCAAACGACTTCGTAAAAAGTCTAACCAGGCTAATTGCCCAATCATTTTTAAATTCAGTAATTCCCTTGATGCTAGTAAGTTTACTAAATGTCAGGATCACTTAAGACTGAATAGCAGTTATAAGTCTATAACCGTAGCTCAGGATAAAACACCGTGTCAGCGCAGAATAATGCGTAGTAATAACCTGGTCACCTCCTCTAGCTCTAGCTTTGATTTACCAAATAAGGATCGTGCACAGCAACAGACACCTAGTGCTGAAACTAGCATTCAGCAAACTACACAACAACCACACCTGCCAATGGAACTAGGAACTGATTTAGATACCAGTACCCCTGTAAACAAAGCCTCATCGAAAGATGTTAAAATGACTAGAACTTCTGCAAGTTGTTCTAAGAAATTTCCCCCCAAACGTAGTAACCTCACCACGATGAACAAATTTCGCAGGGTTGAGACTAATGATGGGGAAGAATACTTTGTATTCAATAAGCCTGCTGAGAGTAAGAATGCCAACAAACCATCACTTGTTACGAAAAACTCCTCTCGAAACATAAGTACATCTGGAGGTGTTCCGCATGCTCCACCTTATAGAAAGTCAGGCTCCAAGACTCCTAAAGTCTTGCAGCCAAAGCACCTTCCTTCACAATTCCCTTTAAGTTATAAAAACAACCCGAAGGTGTATACCGGTATGACGAATAGCAGTTGGATGGGTAGACCTTCTGATGCTATGCCTTTTAACCGCCAACCTAGGCCCAACCTGTACTACCCTTATATCCAGGAACACATGGTAAATTTTCCAGGTGTCCTGAATCACTGGTACGACCCATGGCACCTAGGACCACCTCATTGCACACCAACTCCGATGTGCAGACACCCAGTCCGACCTCCTTTTCATTCATAAATTCTTGCGGTGCTGACGCACAAATAGATTTAGGTTATGGTGACATTTTAAGCCAGTTTGTAGTATCCCGTGACTTATTCACGATATTGCTAATTAATGCACGCTCCTTAATCAATAAGATATCTGAACTAAGGACATTATTATTAGTCGCCAAGCCTACTGTAGCTCTGATTACTGAGTCATGGTGCTCATCCTCAGTACTTGATGTGCATATAGGTATCGATGATTACACTGTACACCGTGCAAACAGAGATTGCAAGCGTGGTGGAGGATGTCTCATATATATACATAACTCATTTGTAGTCAGTAAGGTGGAAGATGAAACAATGAATAATGTACCTGACTCACTCTGGGTTGTCTTACATGGAGATAAGTACAAACTTCTCATAGGCTGTGTTTATCGAGCACCAAGCGCAACAAAAGAAACTGATGCGTTATTAGCTAAATCGTTTGCACACGCATCCTCGTTTAGTGCTAATTACAAAATAATTGCAGGGGACTTCAATCTTCCAGAAGTCAATTGGCTAACTAGTTCCGGCCCCCAACGCTTCGACGAATTACTTGCCACTATAGACTGTTATGGATGGCAACAACACGTCCAGACACCTACTCGTGGTGACAACATTTTGGACCTTGTTTTTTGTCATGACACAATCCCAGTATCCACTTATGTTGGTAATCGATTTTCCAGTAGTGACCATAGAATGGTACTCTGCTCTCTGCCTTTCTCACCACTAAATACAGGAAACAAACAAGACTCAGGAAGCACAATATGTCGTAGTTACAAATATACAGACTGGGGATTAGTCCAAGAACTTATTCGACTCTGTCAATGGGATGACTATTTTACCACTGACTCCCTGGAGGCCTTAGTAACCCTGTTTTACAGGAATGTTACCCTTTGTCTAGATACAGTTGCCCCAAATAAAATAGTGAAATTAAGTAGACACCGAACTGAATATATTCCAAGGGCACACCGTAATAAGTTAAGGAAACTGAAGAAACAGTACTATTCCACTAAGGACATATCACTATTGCTCTCAATCCACGAGTCTCTTGAATCTATCAAGCGCCTACGTTCTCAAAAGGACCTCGACGAAGAGTTAACGGCACTTGAAAGTACCTCCAAAGTTTATAACTTAACGGCACTTCTTAAAAAACGAATGCAGTCAGCGAGGGAAATCCCATACTTACTTCACGACAAAGTAATCTACAATGAACCTGCCACTATCTGTGAACTTTCAGTGATTGGTTTGCAAACTTTAGTTTAGAAACACATATGCCTGGTGAAACCGCTCCCCTTACTATCTCTTCCCTTGAAAGCATTGTGTTCACTAATCAACTAATAGTACAAGCAATTAAAAGCCTTAAACCTTCCACTAGTACGGGACCGGATGGCCTCGCTTCGATAATTTTCAAAAACAGTGGGTGTGATATACCCCTGTTACTTCTTAAATTCTTCTCAATATCTATGGACACTGGCACTTACCCTAGTGAGTGGAAAACTAGCTTCATAATTCCACATTACAAATCTGGTGATAGGGCAAACGTCCGCAATTACAGACCCATAAATATAACCCCAGTTATCTCACGAATCATGGAGAAAGTTGTAAAGGATCAATTGTCAGACTACCTAATTAGGGAGGATCTTGTTACAAGGTCTCAACACGGATTTCTCAAAAATAGATCCTGCGTTACTTGCCACTTCGACTTTTTCAACTGCATCACTAGTAATCGCGAAGCACGTAAGCTAGTCGTTGTTCTATACTTCGATATATCTAGGGCATTTGACATGGTATCTCACAGTATTCTCTTTGAGAAGCTGTACTCTTGTGGAATTCGCAACCCATTACTGAACTGGTTAAAATCATTTCTAAGCAACAGGGTACAAATAACCAAAGTTGGATCTGTATTGTCTCACCCTAGGCAAATCTCAAGTGGGGTCGTGCAAGGTAGTGTCCTAGGTCCACTTTTATTCACAGTTTACATTAACAGCATTTGCAAGTGCTTCACCTCAGGTAAACCATTCCTATATGCTGACGACCTCAAAGTCGTCTACTCCTGCTACACTCATGAATTAAGCGATATGGTAGATAAAATACATCTTGAACTAAGTAGCCTTGCAACGTGGTGTGCTGAATCCTGCCTAAATTTTAACATTGACAAATGCGGCTGGATTTGTATCGGCAACAGTAAGCTTGATCTAAACCTTGAAATAAATGGGCGAAAACTAGCTAAGCTCAATTCAGTCGTAGATCTCGGTATTAGATACTCTAGTAACCTAACGTTCGCTGAACAGACTGATTATGCCAGACGTAAAACGCGTAGGCTGATAGGATGCATAACACGCAATTTCTTTTGTTGTGAAACTAGGGTTTTATTATACAAAGTATGTGTCCGACCTATCTTAGAATACTGCCCGTTTATTCTTAGCGGACTAAGACAAAATGACAAGCTTAAATTAGAGGGAGTGCAACGGCAGTTTACCTCAAGAACTCTTGGTTTAGAAAGTAGTCTGGAATACCATGAGAGATGCGTAAGACTAAGATTAGAACCCCTCTGGAAAAGACGCCTTAAGCTAAACCTAATCTTTTACTATAAGCTAACTAATCTTCTCTTGCATTCCTCCGAGCCATTAACTAAACCTACCGCTGTCGTCAGTTACAATCTTAGAAATCATCACAACCTAGCTGCTATAGAGCACTGTCAGACTTACGTGCGGTACAACTTCTTCTTAAATAAGTTTTCAGTCATTTGGAATAGACTACCAGCTAATGTGCGCGATGCAAACACACTTCCAGTGTTCATCTCCTCAGTCACCAGACTGCTCAAAGATGACAATGCACTTATACGTCTGACTCTTACACCCTCTTTTTCACCCTACATAGATATTTTAAGTTGTTTAAACGTGTAGTTACAGCAAACTACAATTATAAATTTTAATATTATTGGAACTAGATGATTAACATTTCTACACAGGACAGTAATATTAGTTCACACATAATATAAAAGTTAGCATAACGGGACTAGTTAGTTTGTGTACCAAAATAACCACAGTTACTAAAGAGAATATATATGTGTATATTTATTAATCACTCCTTAAGGACTCCCGTTGCTTTCTTTTGCGTTGCTGTTGTTTGTCTTCTTTTTTCTCTCACCATTTCAGCTTCCATTTGACTTTTTGAATGAGAATGAATAATGTGGATATTTGACCATTTACAATGACAAATGATCTGCAAACATTATTGGTCCCGTATCTTTCAGTTGCCTGGTTAATAACGAATTAACTTTCTCCACGACGCAACCTGGATTACATTTGTGGAATATACTCTTATACCAATGGAAAAGTATCAATTTGTAATACAACTTCACGATTGTAGCTTATAACATAACTGATCGTATCTGTAAAAATAGCTTCCTTATTACCCAATTTGGATATAAATCAAATCAAAAATGAGATTCGGATTTGTACACACCCAGGTTATATTGAGGAATTACTTCAAGCTTTATTTTTTCCCAAGTATTTTTAATCCATCCAAAACTTACTTGGGTTTTTTTGTTAATGCGAAGACAACATTCCTATATTTCATGATGTGCTCCATTGAATGACTTGTTATATTGTGGAATAACTTCAAGCTTTATTTTTTCCCAAGTATTTTTAATCCATCCGAAACTTACTTGGGTTTTTTTGTTAATGCGAAGTCAATATTCCTATATTTCATGATGTGCTCCATTGAATGACTGGTTATCATATTGTTCCCACAGACCTAAAAAAATGGCATGCATTTTCATGTAAATTTATATGTTTATATGAGAATATACATTATTATAATTATTATTAAAACAAAAACGCCAGCAACCATGTAACTTAACCATAAACCGAATTTATGAAATTTAATTTATGCTTATCCATGCCTGTATATTTGGTGTGTCCTACACAAGTAGGAAAAAATGTGTACTTTATTAAAACATTATTATTAATTATGATTGCTAATCGTATATGTAATTTATCATATTGATGATGCCTGTAAACTGGCGTCTCTCATGTACAAAATGAGAATATACTATTATTATTATTATTATTATTATTACTAGCTGTCAGTACAGTTTTATCCTCGGTTCCAGCTCGACGCTTACGGCATACAAGTGAGTTACGTGACTCACTATAGCCGTTTGTACGGGGTGTGTTGCTTGATGTAGCAATCAAGGACGTTAAATTAGACACCAGTTTTACAGGGGAGTGGGTTCGTTCCTTTTTACTTTGATTAAACATAACTACTAGAAATGAGAGTTAATGGTTACAAGTATGCAAGTAGTATAGTACTTGTACAAGTATTACAAAAAGATAAATTTTATCTACATTCAACCAGATGTAAATATGGCACTTTACCAATATTATGTCTTCTACACTAGCATCAATTTGCAACTCGACAAACAGTAACTATTATTAGTGTACGAATAAGGTGCAAGATTTTTAAAAAAATATTTATTTCAACAAATACATTCATAATATCACAAATATTTCATCAATTACACAAATATTATTGTTTTTAATCCCAATTAGAATGTCTAAATGTATTGAGTGATTGCGGAATTGAAAACCATAACCTGGAAATTAAAAATGACAAAATTCAGTCAGGAAATGATGGGCTAAATAAGTAACTTGAAACACAGTACCTACCAGTTAAATGACTGTTTATTCACCGTTATCTGACGAAATTACCAACTCAGTTTCCTTTATTACTGTGAAATTTTGTAAACATAATGCAGCGATCAGCAGATTTGTGCCTCTATCCTATCCCACAGTTTTAAGGTGTTACCGTGGTGTTGTGTTTTGGCTATTCTACGTTGTTTTTAGTGGTTTTTTCGACAGAAATGGACTTTAAAACTCGTATTTTAACGAAAAGACGTGTAAAAAGTGAGAAAAGTGGTATTTTTCAATATGTTTACAGAATGCTCCCTTTTTATGGAATTGACATACTGAGGTGCATAAGAAATGTCAGAATTTGTTGGAAATGTCAATTATGGTATAAAATGCAAAATAACTCCAATTGTTCCAGTGTATTTTACGTAAATGATTAAGAGAGAGTTCGATATCTAGGTAATAATGATTTCATTATGTTTACAAAATTTCACAGTAATAAAGGAAACTGAGTTGGTAATTTCGTCAGATAACGGTGAATAAACAGTCATTTAACTGGTAGGTACTGTGTTTCAAGTTACTTATTTAGCCCATCATTTCCTGACTGAATTTTGTCATTTTTAATTTCCAGGTTATGGTTTTCAATTCCGCAATCACTCAATACATTTAGACATTCTAATTGGGATTAAAAACAATAATATTTGTGTAATTGATGAAATATTTGTGATATTATGAATGTATTTGTTGAAATAAATATTTTTTTAAAAATCTTGCACCTTATTCGTACACTAATAATAGTTACTGTTTGTCGAGTTGCAAATTGATGCTAGTGTAGAAGACATAATATTGGTAAAGTGCCATATTTACATCTGGTTGAAGTTAGACACAATGCGGGTACTGTTATCGCTTTCGCTAGTAAACCTTAAACAGGCGATATGCACAACAAAAGCCTATCTAGTGCATTACAGTATTTTATGATAACAAAGTAATCAATCAAATTTAGTGACGTGATCAACTAATGCACGAGTCTGAGTGTTAATGTGATCATGTAAGAGCCTATTGATACGAAATGATAGCACAAGAAGAGTAATGTAGTTATCTCTTATTAACGCAATGATTTCCTTTGAGGAAGTGGTGTAAACGCAACATAAGAATAGCAGACTATTCGTGATAAATAGGATATACGTTGCATAGTGCGCATGAAGTGCCTAGACAACCACTACAAGTCGTGTACGTATAGAACCCATATTTGCTAGGTTATGTTTCGTTATTACAGTGCGAAAACATGTTTGACGGCTACTTTCTTACCAATCGCGAATACCAACATTATACGCAACTGAAACACTTTACGCAAGGCTTGATGATGCATTGATGAAATAGTAATATTTTAAGACTGATGCATTTCACATAAGTATTAATACGTTGCCTACCATATTCTCGTTAGCTCTGCAATGTCGTCAAAATGATAAGTGAAAGAGACAAAGTTAGTCGACATAAATGCATATATTTGTAAGGAAACAATAATCAATCAAGTTAAAAATGACTCAGAATGAAAGAGTACATATCGACACTAAAGAGAGTTAATAGCAATCCAGTGAAAAATCACTGTTGCAGCTTTTTTGTAGCTGCATCAAAGTCATCATTAAGTCCACCAAACTCTCTATTCACAACATTTGTATCTGTTTGCCTCCGTTGTTAGTGGTGTTGAACCAGTCTTTGCAGTTTTCGTCACCAGATCCGTTCGCAGAAACTGGATGTGTGTTGAGTACGTAACAATGTGATTGTACACTTTTTGGTTACTTGTATAAATTCGAGATATTGTACATAATTTTTTTTAAAACGCTTCTTGTTGAAATATACATAACATCCGTGTACAATTGAAAAATACACTCTGCTGTTGGAGACTTCGTCTTCTCCCTGGTCACTTCTGTTTACTTGCTCCATTCACACCGTGTGGTATACTTCGGATTTATTGTAGGAGCCTACTAATCTCAACCGAAGACATTTCTACAACCGGAACACAGAAGCTACAGCAGACGCAGTCCTAACAATTAACGTGCCCGTGGATTATATAATTAATTTGTAGCCGAGGACTTAGACGTTATCTACAAGTAATCCTTTTCGTTGCTATAACTCGTCACTGTATTTTTGGTAATATATTGTGATTTAACATTCCACTGACTTGGATTATTACTTTTATACTTGGAATGTTAGTGAACTCTAATATTAGTCCCCTACATGTGAACTTTTCAAGCAGAGATTGAGATTGTATTCCTTCGAATGCCTTCAGCCATACTGAGAAAATTCTGAGGATGTATACATATCAGGTAAATTAATCTTACCTCTGGTGAACAATTCCTAATCTTAGCAACACTGAATATGTGAACAAAGCAAGGAACAACCACAGAGTTGGTGAGATTCCATAGATTACTCGTCCATATATTCCACGATATATTTCAGGAATCGTGTAACTTCCAAACCACCTGTCACATTTTCTCGTCTATAAAAAGCAAATATTATACACGTGACTCTTATCCATCCGTTACAATTAACTGAAAGAGATAAAATCTTCAAACTTTATATTTCTTTGATTAAGTTACCCAGTAATATTCTCCTTGTAAGTGGATCTAATGCTTCTCACATCTGTGAAATTTATAAGCATGTTAACTTGGTCCCTTAAGCTAAAAAATATAATGTCTATCCGCTTTTATTATTGCCATTTCAAAGCCCGCTTCAGTAACGTAAGGCCCGTATTAGCCGCAACGTTTACGCAATGGAAAATCTACCAATCACAGCTTGCATAAGTGACCTTCAAGTGCTCAGCCTCTCCATAAGCCATTTGTGCCGCTATCCTTTCTCACCAAGCTGCGGAAGGCACTTAATATTACCAACTTCCTCCTTCTGGTGTGTTAATACCAAATCTAGAGTAGATGGGTCATGCCCAGGGTGATACCATGTTGGTGCATGCATATGTTGCACGAGTGCACATTCAAGCACTGCCAATGCGAGCTTCCTATTGAAACAGGTATACAAATTAGTGGAGTTTAATTCCCCCCAATTAATATGTGGAGCATTAAAGTCGCCAACAATCAGACACCTATTTCTACTACCTCACGCACTTCAAGTGACTTAGAACGAAGTCATCAGCTTGGCTAGCAGGACTTCTGTGAATTACTCGGATCGTTACAGTTGATGACGCAACTTGCGGTTTCACTGGTGCCGCTATCATGAGCTTATGACAACGTTGACCCGATCCCTATGTCGTCCCGGACCTACAGAGCAACCCTTCAACCTTTCCAACTACTTATTCTGTCTGCTCTAATGCAGATATACCCAGGTATGAGTGGAGTTAAGTTTATACCCACTAACAACCATGTCTCAGTGATGGCAATCACATCAGGTTGTATTCTTTCATATAATTCTCCTAATTTGGCAAGCCTTTTCCTAAGACTGCATGCACATCGAAACACCTACGTGTTCATCCGGCATATGAAGAGAGGCCTCGGTAGCATCGGTTTCCGAGACCTCACCACCTGAAAAGCCAATAGCTTCAGGTCTTTTTCACCTTTCTCTAGCCTGGCCCTTAGTTCAGTCACAGCTTCTCTTCTTTTGACTCCATCTTCTCAGGGCCAATCAGGCCCTATTTTTAAACTTTTATCGTTGATTTTGAACGCGTTGTTGAGGATGGTGCTCCTCTCTGTTTCGTTCCCTTAAGTAGAGGTCGAGAAGTTTCTGCAGCATCAGGGTTTCGTTTTCCGATCATGATGGCCTTTCCTATGTCCACTCCAATTGTTTTTCTGGAAGTACTTCCTGGATAATGGAGCTAATCGCCTTCAGATGATCTGCATGTCGGGCAGCTGGATCTGTGCACTTAGATTTCTCCGAATTCCAGATGACAACATTGTAACCAGAGTCCGTGGGTTTCTGAGTTTGACTGGTACTAATAGCCGTCGAGACCTTGTTGGTAAACTCGGCTACTTTTTCTTCCTTAGGTTTGTTTTGCTTCTTACCTTTTGGGCACTAACCAAGTGGAGTCGGTTTCTCCTACTCTGTCTTCTCCGCGACTAGAAGCCATTCGTGCACTAGACACGCTGCGCTTTGGCGTGGCCATTTCACAGGCTGGTGTTGCCATGCTGGCACTACTTGCCCTTTTGGATTTCTGTTGTTTTTTGCACTTTACAACAACAGATATTTGGGTACTCTGTGCTTCTTTTGCTTCTGAGGCTTCAGGAGGTGATACACCCTCAGTCTTACAACTAAGTCCTGAACCGCCATCCTTGGCTAAGGTTTCTGTTGCAAGCTCATCAATTATGTCTTTCGACAATTTCTTGGACATCAAGAGTCCTACTGCCCTTTGGATGAGGACATCCAACGGGTTACTGCAAAATTTTTGGCTTTTCGATTGGTGCGCTGCAATCACTTAGTGACATGAAACTCATTTATCTGGTACATCTAACCACGAAGTTTTGGAAATTATTGCAATCCGTTTACTTTAAAACAGCAAACACGTGGACATAATCTTGTTGACTACTAATACTTATAAGAAACTGTTTGACATTTTGTTACCTTTTAACGCTAACTCATATCTGTAATTGTATATATTGTTGGATTTACATATTCAGGTTGGCCCAAGTCAATGAGTCTATGGTTTTGGTATCATTTTAGTTAACTGTGCTTAACTGCATTGCATGTTGTTGTATTGTATTGTTGATGTCGCTTGTTGCTATTTTTGCTGTGAATTATTTTCTCTTGCTGGTGTTGTCCTGATTGTATTATTCCTTGTATTCCTTGTTTTCTGGCTCTAAAAAGAGCAGCCCAAGAGGTCGCTCCTCTCCAAACTTTATCTTGATGTAACAATTCTTTCTCAGGTCTGAGGCTAGCAACCCCACTCCGTAAACAAAGTTGCTGCAGAAACTTCAGCATGATGAACCTCTTTGCACCAAAATAAAAAGTCTATGTGGGAACATGTAACGTCCGCGCTATGTACGAGATCGGTAAAGCTGCCCAGATCGCAAACGAGATGAAAAGATACGAAATCCAAGTACTGGGAATATGTGTAATCAGATGGAACGGGAACGGGCTCACTAAATTGTCAACGGCTGCGTCAGTGATCTACTCCGGTCACCCAGAAGATAACCACACGCGCACTGAAGGTGTGGCTAACATGATGTCAGCAGAAGCAACAAAGGCCCTGATGCCATGGGAGGCGATCTCGTCCAGGAAAATGACCGCCAGATTCAACTCCAAAGGAAGGAAAGTGTCAATTATAAAATGCTATGCACCCACAAACAACGAAGACATCGAAAAGAAAGAAGAATTCTACAGACAACTACAGGCAACTATGGACAATACTCCAGCTGATGACATTATATAATAATAATTTATATTTTCATATAAACGTATAAATTTACATGAAAATGCATGCCATTTTTACAGGCACGATCAAGGATGATATCATCTCAAATCTTAGATTGTCTACAAGTTAATTATGTTTAAACAGTGAAATATTCGATATATATATAATTACACTCATTGTCTGAGCCAGGCCGTATAGTTATTGAATTGTACAGTTGTCCTCCAGGTTTCGCGGGAAAACCGACTTCGTTTCGTTTTCATCCCGTGGTTGTCGGCATACGATAACCAACCAATATTGAGGTGAGTACAACGTTTACAAGGGATTGAAAGCTGTTTTGGAAAAGCAATAGTGCTAAAGTGAATCATTAAAGTGTAATAAAATAAGTAATTGAAATATATCATCAATAAATGCATTTATATGGGAAATAGAATGGGGAAGTAATTAATCCTTAGGCCGACAACGTTCATTTGCAATGTATAATAAAACCAATATATTTTGTACTATCATGATGTCCACTTTTGGCTTTAATACAATTATTTTCAAGCCAGTTGTTTTTATTTCATGCCTTTTTTTCTATTTGGTGCACAACCGTACCCTCCAGAGAATAGGAATAGAATAAGTCGAATCAAATTCATAAATAGCTATAAAATGTTAGGTTTAATGGAATATAATGAGGATCAAGTGAAGACGTTATGAGAAAATAAGTGAGACAAGATATTGTGAAGTGGTATTTAAAGATTTGACAATGGATAGCAAGTTAATTTATAAGATGCCCCATAAATCTGTGCAGATCCCACGTGGTCGCATCTCAACAATAAGCTGAGCGAATGGCATATATTTAAAGGTAGAAGCATTATCTGTCAAGGCGTTCACTATTATCTTTTTCAAGATAAAGATCTAAGCCCTCATAAAAATCAGAAATAGCTCGAGCCTTCAAATTGTATATTGCTGTTCCTGCAGAACGGGGCGATTCACCTTAGTGATCCCCACCATATCTACTGATCAGCTAACGCCACTCTCCCTCCTTTTTGGATGTTAGGCTCTGAGACTGATTATTATGGCTACCGCAAATATATTGCTTGGTACCAGACATGTTCGTACCTCATATTCCATCTAACTAGCCTTCTCAATGAGTGCTTCCAATAGGTCTCCACGTACATATTTACGAACATATTATATATGTGTGCATGCATCTTAATGAACAGACTACTTTATGAGAAGCTAAAACCTTGAAGAGTAAAAAGAATAGGTTTTGTGAATAGTGGAGCAAGATTCAGCAGAACACTATAGTTGGTTCAATGTAGGTAGTATGAACTGAAGGTAAGGTCGGTTGGCAGGACTTAGTGTGCTTATATATAGTAAACATCTGACATTGCAAAGTAACTTGTCTAGACATATTATAAAAAGATATTAACACAGAACCAACAAAATTTTAGCATTTGGTTAACAGTACTTCAGTGTGTGTATACTGAAGAATGGTAGTTAGTCTACAGGGAGCCGTAGAGTAAATCAAACCATATATGATAAGAGTATAATCAATAATATAATTCGTATATCAAATAATACACTAGGCTCAATAATTGAGTGTTATAGGGAAAACAAGCGTGGTAAAGCAAGAGAACATTTGATGCATAAATATTTTAATCATTTTAAGTATTTTAATGACAATCTAATTTAAGAATTGAACATGCATGATTAATAAGTATTATTATATTAGTATGTACATATGTAAAATGTTAAAAGGTGTGGATGCGATTACAATTATTTCCAGCGTTGCTTTTACCAACACAACTTGGTGAAAATTATAGAGAATAGAAATCAGTAAATTAGCTGACGTTCGCTGCATAAGTATTAGAGTCGAGATATATGTATGTGACTTTACTGAAGACTGGACTGGCCTTCAATTTCCGTTCTACCAACAGTTGTGGTCTTTTAGACGAGCTAGGGTGGACATGTTAAAGTGTCTTTCTAGACTCCGTTTGAACCCATCGGGGTTTTCACAACATCTTATTTCAGGTGGTAGTTGGTTCCAAAGAGTGCAATATTTTATGGTGAAAAAGTTTGCCCTAATGGATTTTCTGTGGGTAGCCACCTTGACAAGGTAGTCGTGGTTTCGCAGCTGATATGATTTAATATTTTCCCACGTTATGATGAGTTACTGTAGCAATGTTTCCTAATGACTTTGAAGAGTAGAAATAAGTTACACTTCACTCTCCTTAACCACAGAGGTTCTAATTTCAGACGTACACACCTGTCAACATATTCTACTTGTTGGTCTTACCCTTCCCAGAGCTTAGGTACAGATTATGTACCTAGCATTATTTTTTTCAAAATATTCTTATATTCTGTGCCACCCCCTCAATGATCTATTTAACAAATCTTTTTACGATAATAGTGTGCGTGATGTCTGGAAGGACTTTAGAATTATACCCATACATAAATCATCTACTGGAGCATGTGTCTAATTTAGACCAATGGTTATTACCTCTGCGTTTCTGAAAACTATGTAGAAATTATATTGACTAGCCTTGTACATTCGCTCAAATCCCGTAATGACCCTGTCAATGCAGCTGAAGATTGAACGATCAATTCATGGTTGTTTGCTCAAACCCACCTTCCCCAATTTTCGCGGAGGCATCAATACGACAGTCATCGTCTCATCGGTCGCTGTTCAGAAAGAAGTCAGGAGACAACCGTCAGAAGTAATCTTGTGATTTATTATTGTAATATTTGTTCACACCTTTGAGTGGAATTATTTTTTACATGTTGGTGTTACAATAAAGAATTCTCGAGCGGCCAATCGGTCTTTTGGTTTTTGCGTCCGTTATTACTAAGCGTTTCTGAAAAACTGCAAGGAACAGCGTGGGCCCGAGCGTAGCAAGAGCTGGGCATTAACGGTTTATGAGAGGTGGCTGACAGTTTCTGATGGTAGAAACAGATTCTGGCCGATTCAGATAGCTGGTAACAGTTTGGATAGTCACCGTTCATCTTTCCTGGTGCCGGTCAAGTCCTCTTTGAACAAGCAATATCTGGAACATTTTTGGAATTGGGTAAAGTTCAACAATGCCTGGGTCAAAGAAGGGACAGAGTGTCTTGGATGCAAACAGGAAAGTAAGTCATGGTGACTTGTCTGTTAATTGTACCGATGTGTCTGATGTTAAGCATGACATGGTTGGTGTTACTGTTTCGCCGTTCAGGGATAATAGGAACATCAAACTCCCTAAATTTGAACCACGGTGTTTCGATGGAAACCCGGCCGATTATTTACAATTTGTAAGGGAGTTTCGGATCATGCTGAGTACTTCTTTATTAAGTGATGAATTGAAGTTAATGTATTTGATGAGGTATTGCACTGGAGATGCTTCAAGCGCCATACAGTGCTGTAAGCTGATGCCCCCTAACGAGGGATACGCTGAGGCTATGAGCATATTACGTCAAAGGTTTGGAAGCCCTTCAATGATTGTAAGGAATGTATACGAAGCTGTCAAAGGTAACGGAAGTCAACTTCAAGATGACTCCAAGGCACCTACTGAGTTTCTAGATAATCTTATGACTTATAAGAATACCTTGATTTCTATGAATTGCATTAGTGACCCCAACTCGAGTTTTATACTAGAAGTAATACCAAGACGCCTACCTGCTCGACTGCAAAGGAAGTGGGTGAAGATAAGCTCCCGTATGGAGGAAGAGGATATCGATCCAAAATTTGATTATATTCTGAAACTGATAAGAGATAGTGTGAGCCAATCTATGAGCAAGTTTGCCAGTCTACTGCATCTCACCCCTAGATTAGAGCAGTCTGAGAGCAAAACGGAAGCATTGAAGATGAAAGGGCCTCAGAGAGGTGGATATCGAGAAGGCTCTATGGTGTCTAGTAATGCATATAGACCTGGTGAGTGTAACAGGTTTTGTAGTACATCCTCAACAGATAAGTTGTAAGATGCAAGACAAACACGGTTGTGTTGTACACGTTTGCAAGAAGTGCATACAGAAGTGAACTGTGAACCGGTGAGCAAGTTCAGTGATAAGCTAAATGTAAACTCCAGGCCTGACTCCGAATTGTGTGACGATAACGGTGCGATCAAGAAGTCTGTAGCTGCAACTGGTAAGCCATTGTTGAATAGAGTGTCACAGCATAGAGTTACTGCTTCAGAGTGCAGTTCTGACTCCAAAAGTTTACAAGGTATTACTAGTCAGAGTGAAGATATAAAACCTTTTATGATTTGTGAGGAGGAACCAAAATTGTCTACTTCTGTTATTAAAGAGTTTGAAAATGATGAAGTTGATGGTAAAGTGAATATTCGTGATAATGATCATGATAGTGCAGATTACTCTTTGGTTGATAATGATGAAATGAAGGATATGCCTACTACTGCTAAGTTAAATAAAGGTTCTGTACAACTACAACGTGAAGTAGAATTGAACGCAGATGCAGTTCCAGAAGGTGTGCATACTTGTGAGACCGTCAGTTTAATTGATCAGCGTGTAGCCCACTTATCATCAGATGATAGTGCTAAGCCAGAGATGATAGTAAAAGACAACAGTGGTAATCTTGCAGTCGGACAATTATCTGAAAGCCGAAAAAGAACAGCTTCTGATCCACCACTAAGTTTATCTCCTTCTGTCACTCAGTCGTCGTTGGTGTTTTTATCCACAATGAAATGGACGTCCATGAACTCACGTGCCTTATGCAATGACTATGATAGTATTCGTGCGTTTGAAAAAACGAAAGATATTGCTCAGTTTAGTGAGAATAAGCCAAGTGTAAACGAGAGAGTAATTGTTAAATTGACTTGTATGAATAAAGGCATTTATAGTTTCAAGTTACTAATTGAATGCTATTATCTTTGGTGTAAATTACTCTGTTTCTACACTTGGTTGATGAGATATGTCGTGTGTTTGTTGGTCATCTATATTCTACGATACAATGATATGGGCGTGTTGCCGTTCAGATTTGAGGATATAGCTCATAGAAGGAAGTTAGCAAATGAACTCTGCGACGATTTTCCAACCTAGAGCGTCAACCTGAGGAGGGTTGTAGGCGTACTGCTGTAAGTCATGCGGTTCTCCAAAGGGTAGCGCATCAATGAGCAGTCCAATGTGCCTGGTGTGTGATTTTGTACATATGTTCATATTGTATATACTGAATTGATATCATCTGTCATCTAGCTGTTGGTAATTCTGCTTCTGTCCGGACGACTTACACTTGGATTATCAACCTGAGAATGAATGTAGGCTTACTGCTGTAAGTCCTACAGTTCTTCAAGGGTAGTTTTTCGTGCCAGAATCCACAACATTTGATGTGTTGATTGTACTTATGTTTGCGTTAAATAATTGTGTGAGTTCCAATTGATGTAATTGTTGGTTAATCTTGTTTGTGTCCGGACATTCCACAACTTACAATCGTCAACCTGAGAGGGGTTGTAGGCGTACTGCTGTAAGTCCTGCAATTCGTCACAGGAATTCCATCAAGACATGATCCGCCAAGTTATTTGTACTGTTTGTGTATACGTGTGGTGTTTCTTCTCAATTTGTGATTTTGGATTAATTGTGTTTACCTGTTGTTTTCGTACCTTGTTGTTATTGCGTAATTTTGTTGAAATTTTCGTCGTGATTACTTCTGAAGTTGTTTCTAGTCTTCTACGTTCGTGAATGAATTGATTGATGTTAGAGACAGCAGATGGGTCGTATACGCCAGGGAGGCTATTTCTGAGAATGATATGCATACGGAGATAATTGTTAGCTGCGGTCCCACACGCCGGGGAGCGAGAGTGTAGACGACTGAGGCTCGCATGTGTCACCGCTACTAGAACTGAGGCAGAATGAGTGACAAGCGATTGCAGTGGTAATTGGTAGTGAGTAGATAAGAGGATGTGCGTAGAGTATCGTGAGGTGGCGCTATGGTCACGCTGCATTCTGCGCGAGTCATTCTAGCAAGTGGCGATTGTGTTGCAAGATGTCAAGTGGATACCTTTAATTCGAGGGTGTAGGTCGTCATTGATGTGTGAGATTGTGCTGTGGGTATGCTTGTGGTGTGTTGGCTTTCTGTTTGTTTTCCATTTCAGCTCTGTGCATATGACCCAGGTTCTCGCAATGGCATCCAAGTCAACGTGTATTGGCCGTGAAGGAAAAACGGGTTGGATCCCTTTTTTGCCAGGGAGTGTCAATGTAGTTGAAGATTGAAAGATCAATTCATGGTTGTTTGCTCAAACCCACCTTCCCCAATTTTCGCGGAGGCATCAATACGACAGTCATCGTCTCATCGGTCGCTGTTCAGAAAGAAGTCAGGAGACAACCGTCAGAAGTAATCTTGTGATTTATTATTGTAATATTTGTTCACACCTTTGAGTGGAATTATTTTTTACATGTTGGTGTTACAATAAAGAATTCTCGAGCGGCCAATCGGTCTTTTGGTTTTTGCGTCCGTTATTACTAAGCGTTTCTGAAAAACTGCAAGGAACAGCGTGGGCCGAGCGTAGCAAGAGCTGGGCATTAACGGTTTATGAGAGGTGGCTGACAGTTTCTGATGGTAGAAACAGATTCTGGCCGATTCAGATAGCTGGTAACAGTTTGGATAGTCACCGTTCATCTTTCCTGGTGCCGGTCAAGTCCTCTTTGAACAAGCAATATCTGGAACATTTTGGAATTGGGTAAAGTTCAACAATGCCTGGGTCAAAGAAGGGACAGAGTGTCTTGGATGCAAACAGGAAAGTAAGTCATGGTGACTTGTCTGTTAATTGTACCGATGTGTCTGATGTTAAGCATGACATGGTTGGTGTTACTGTTTCGCCGTTCAGGGATAATAGGAACATCAAACTCCCTAAATTTGAACCACGGTGTTTCGATGGAAACCCGGCCGATTATTTACAATTTGTAAGGGAGTTTCGGATCATGCTGAGTACTTCTTTATTAAGTGATGAATTGAAGTTAATGTATTTGATGAGGTATTCCACTGAAGATGCTGCAAGAGCTGTACAGTGCTGTAAGGTTGTGAAGCCAAAAGAGGGCTACTACGAGGCTATGAGCATACTACGTCAAAGGTTTGGAAGACCTTCGATAATTGTAGGGAAATTATTCGAGGTTGTTAAGGGTCCTATTACTTATTTCACAATTTGTCTTAGCGAGATAATAATTGTATGCGCGCCTTTCTACGACTGTTTTGTCCACCCTGACCTTTATATGTTTGTAGTTTCTGGCTTGCGGTAGGGTGTGTTGGGAGTGGATGAATTTTCTGGTCTCTGCCGGTGTTTCGAACTCAAAACGAATAAGACAACACTTTTCATGTTGACTCTTCTTCAGCCTATAGCACTTCGTCTTGGAGTTAGGCATTTTCGCCCCACCAAGTAAGATGCGCTGTACCTTTTTAGTGCCTCATTGTCTGGAACGTTGTAGGCAATAGCACTCAGTTTTGCATCGAGTCGTTTTGTTACTTCTGTGGTAACAAAGTTAATGAGGTTATCTACCTTAGTTACCGATTCTGTGTCAAGTTTGTTAAGGTTTACAGTTTTCGTGAGGATAGTTAGAGGTGCCAGTTCACAGACCTACGATCTGATATCGCCGATCTGATCTGATCTGATAATTTGGATATCTCGGTATTGGTTTCAATATTTCCAGCATTTACTGACTTATTGTTTTTTATTTCCCTTAACTCAGCCTTAAGTTCTCCTATAGACAACTTTAGAAGTTCTATTTCTGAAGACAGTACTGAAAAAGAGCTTGATGGCTGGGGTTTTCCGATAAGCACATAAGGTGTAGGGAGCAGAGGGTACTGAATTTTTGGGAGTAGTGCTAATACTGGCGGTACGTTCTGGCTTTACGTTCGAAATTGGTGACATTTTTGCACGTGTTTGCTCTGAAATTTATTTACTGCTTATTGTCATATAATTCTTGAAATTATGGTCCAAATCTCTAAAAAACGTGTTCGTAGAAACACAATTGTTTTAGATAGTGGCTTAAATTCGGTTATAACTGCATTACCGCCTCGTAATACAGTATCAACTACTAGCTCTCAAAATGGTTTGAGTGCAGATCTCACTCCTGTGATACAGGTGAAAGATGTTCTGTTAGAGAACTCTGAGTTCTGTAAACTAAACCTCCTTTTGAAAGATATGCAGAGGCAAGTAAGTGAAATTCAGAAAAAATTAGATCAGTTTGATAGTATGTCACTGCCAATCTCAAATACCACGGAGAGCCGTTCTGATATTGGCCAGGTTAAGTCTTTACTGGATGTAACTCAAAATAAGCTTTTGAATTTAGACCCAATAGCCTGTCTTTTAGAAAGGCATCCTAAAATATCTCCAGACAACCTAAATAAAGCTGAAAATCTGATTGACTGCTTGGCTACGGAGGTGATGAAGCGTATAACCTCTTCTCACCAAGCTATAGTTTACAACGTCCCAGACTCTCTGCCCCTGAAAACTGTAAGACACAAAATCCTGATTTGTTGCGGCATGGCTAGTGTTCCATGTGAATGCAAACGACTTCGTAAAAAGTCTAACCAGGCTAATTGCCCAATCATTTTTAAATTCAGTAATTCCCTTGATGCTAGTAAGTTTACTAAATGTCAGGATCACTTAAGACTGAATAGCAGTTATAAGTCTATAACCGTAGCTCAGGATAAAACACCGTGTCAGCGCAGAATAATGCGTAGTAATAACCTGGTCACCTCCTCTAGCTCTAGCTTTGATTTACCAAATAAGGATCGTGCACAGCAACAGACACCTAGTGCTGAAACTAGCATTCAGCAAACTACACAACAACCACACCTGCCAATGGAACTAGGAACTGATTTAGATACCAGTACCCCTGTAAACAAAGCCTCATCGAAAGATGTTAAAATGACTAGAACTTCTGCAAGTTGTTCTAAGAAATTTCCCCCCAAACGTAGTAACCTCACCACGATGAACAAATTTCGCAGGGTTGAGACTAATGATGGGGAAGAATACTTTGTATTCAATAAGCCTGCTGAGAGTAAGAATGCCAACAAACCATCACTTGTTACGAAAAACTCCTCTCGAAACATAAGTACATCTGGAGGTGTTCCGCATGCTCCACCTTATAGAAAGTCAGGCTCCAAGACTCCTAAAGTCTTGCAGCCAAAGCACCTTCCTTCACAATTCCCTTTAAGTTATAAAAACAACCCGAAGGTGTATACCGGTATGACGAATAGCAGTTGGATGGGTAGACCTTCTGATGCTATGCCTTTTAACCGCCAACCTAGGCCCAACCTGTACTACCCTTATATCCAGGAACACATGGTAAATTTTCCAGGTGTCCTGAATCACTGGTACGACCCATGGCACCTAGGACCACCTCATTGCACACCAACTCCGATGTGCAGACACCCAGTCCGACCTCCTTTTCATTCATAAATTCTTGCGGTGCTGACGCACAAATAGATTTAGGTTATGGTGACATTTTAAGCCAGTTTGTAGTATCCCGTGACTTATTCACGATATTGCTAATTAATGCACGCTCCTTAATCAATAAGATATCTGAACTAAGGACATTATTATTAGTCGCCAAGCCTACTGTAGCTCTGATTACTGAGTCATGGTGCTCATCCTCAGTACTTGATGTGCATATAGGTATCGATGATTACACTGTACACCGTGCAAACAGAGATTGCAAGCGTGGTGGAGGATGTCTCATATATATACATAACTCATTTGTAGTCAGTAAGGTGGAAGATGAAACAATGAATAATGTACCTGACTCACTCTGGGTTGTCTTACATGGAGATAAGTACAAACTTCTCATAGGCTGTGTTTATCGAGCACCAAGCGCAACAAAAGAAACTGATGCGTTATTAGCTAAATCGTTTGCACACGCATCCTCGTTTAGTGCTAATTACAAAATAATTGCAGGGGACTTCAATCTTCCAGAAGTCAATTGGCTAACTAGTTCCGGCCCCCAACGCTTCGACGAATTACTTGCCACTATAGACTGTTATGGATGGCAACAACACGTCCAGACACCTACTCGTGGTGACAACATTTTGGACCTTGTTTTTTGTCATGACACAATCCCAGTATCCACTTATGTTGGTAATCGATTTTCCAGTAGTGACCATAGAATGGTACTCTGCTCTCTGCCTTTCTCACCACTAAATACAGGAAACAAACAAGACTCAGGAAGCACAATATGTCGTAGTTACAAATATACAGACTGGGGATTAGTCCAAGAACTTATTCGACTCTGTCAATGGGATGACTATTTTACCACTGACTCCCTGGAGGCCTTAGTAACCCTGTTTTACAGGAATGTTACCCTTTGTCTAGATACAGTTGCCCCAAATAAAATAGTGAAATTAAGTAGACACCGAACTGAATATATTCCAAGGGCACACCGTAATAAGTTAAGGAAACTGAAGAAACAGTACTATTCCACTAAGGACATATCACTATTGCTCTCAATCCACGAGTCTCTTGAATCTATCAAGCGCCTACGTTCTCAAAAGGACCTCGACGAAGAGTTAACGGCACTTGAAAGTACCTCCAAAGTTTATAACTTAACGGCACTTCTTAAAAAACGAATGCAGTCAGCGAGGGAAATCCCATACTTACTTCACGACAAAGTAATCTACAATGAACCTGCCACTATCTGTGAACTTTCAGTGATTGGTTTGCAAACTTTAGTTTAGAAACACATATGCCTGGTGAAACCGCTCCCCTTACTATCTCTTCCCTTGAAAGCATTGTGTTCACTAATCAACTAATAGTACAAGCAATTAAAAGCCTTAAACCTTCCACTAGTACGGGACCGGATGGCCTCGCTTCGATAATTTTCAAAAACAGTGGGTGTGATATACCCCTGTTACTTCTTAAATTCTTCTCAATATCTATGGACACTGGCACTTACCCTAGTGAGTGGAAAACTAGCTTCATAATTCCACATTACAAATCTGGTGATAGGGCAAACGTCCGCAATTACAGACCCATAAATATAACCCCAGTTATCTCACGAATCATGGAGAAAGTTGTAAAGGATCAATTGTCAGACTACCTAATTAGGGAGGATCTTGTTACAAGGTCTCAACACGGATTTCTCAAAAATAGATCCTGCGTTACTTGCCACTTCGACTTTTTCAACTGCATCACTAGTAATCGCGAAGCACGTAAGCTAGTCGTTGTTCTATACTTCGATATATCTAGGGCATTTGACATGGTATCTCACAGTATTCTCTTTGAGAAGCTGTACTCTTGTGGAATTCGCAACCCATTACTGAACTGGTTAAAATCATTTCTAAGCAACAGGGTACAAATAACCAAAGTTGGATCTGTATTGTCTCACCCTAGGCAGATCTCAAGTGGGGTCGTGCAAGGTAGTGTCCTAGGTCCACTTTTATTCACAGTTTACATTAACAGCATTTGCAAGTGCTTCACCTCAGGTAAACCATTCCTATATGCTGACGACCTCAAAGTCGTCTACTCCTGCTACACTCATGAATTAAGCGATATGGTAGATAAAATACATCTTGAACTAAGTAGCCTTGCAACGTGGTGTGCTGAATCCTGCCTAAATTTTAACATTGACAAATGCGGCTGGATTTGTATCGGCAACAGTAAGCTTGATCTAAACCTTGAAATAAATGGGCGAAAACTAGCTAAGCTCAATTCAGTCGTAGATCTCGGTATTAGATACTCTAGTAACCTAACGTTCGCTGAACAGACTGATTATGCCAGACGTAAAACGCGTAGGCTGATAGGATGCATAACACGCAATTTCTTTTGTTGTGAAACTAGGGTTTTATTATACAAAGTATGTGTCCGACCTATCTTAGAATACTGCCCGTTTATTCTTAGCGGACTAAGACAAAATGACAAGCTTAAATTAGAGGGAGTGCAACGGCAGTTTACCTCAAGAACTCTTGGTTTAGAAAGTAGTCTGGAATACCATGAGAGATGCGTAAGACTAAGATTAGAACCCCTCTGGAAAAGACGCCTTAAGCTAAACCTAATCTTTTACTATAAGCTAACTAATCTTCTCTTGCATTCCTCCGAGCCAATAACTAAACCTACCGCTGTCGTCAGTTACAATCTTAGAAATCATCACAACCTAGCTGCTATAGAGCACTGTCAGACTTACGTGCGGTACAACTTCTTCTTAAATAAGTTTTCAGTCATTTGGAATAGACTACCAGCTAATGTGCGCGATGCAAACACACTTCCAGTGTTCATCTCCTCAGTCACCAGACTGCTCAAAGATGACAATGCACTTATACGTCTGACTCTTACACCCTCTTTTTCACCCTACATAGATATTTTAAGTTGTTTAAACGTGTAGTTACAGCAAACTACAATTATAAATTTTAATATTATTGGAACTAGATGATTAACATTTCTACACAGGACAGTAATATTAGTTCACACATAATATAAAAGTTAGCATAACGGGACTAGTTAGTTTGTGTACCAAAATAACCACAGTTACTAAAGAGAATATATATGTGTATATTTATTAATCACTCCTTAAGGACTCCCGTTGCTTTCTTTTGCGTTGCTGTTGTTTGTCTTCTTTTTTCTCTCACCATTTCAGCTTCCATTTGACTTTTTGAATGAGAATGAATAATGTGGATATTTGACCATTTACAATGACAAATGATCTGCAAACATTATTGGTCCCGTATCTTTCAGTTGCCTGGTTAATAACGAATTAACTTTCTCCACGACGCAACCTGGATTACATTTGTGGAATATACTCTTATACCAATGGAAAAGTATCAATTTGTAATACAACTTCACGATTGTAGCTTATAACATAACTGATCGTATCTGTAAAAATAGCTTCCTTATTACCCAATTTGGATATAAATCAAATCAAAAATGAGATTCGGATTTGTACACACCCAGGTTATATTGAGGAATTACTTCAAGCTTTATTTTTTCCCAAGTATTTTTAATCCATCCAAAACTTACTTGGGTTTTTTTGTTAATGCGAAGACAACATTCCTATATTTCATGATGTGCTCCATTGAATGACTTGTTATATTGTGGAATAACTTCAAGCTTTATTTTTTCCCAAGTATTTTTAATCCATCCGAAACTTACTTGGGTTTTTTTGTTAATGCGAAGTCAATATTCCTATATTTCATGATGTGCTCCATTGAATGACTGGTTATCATATTGTTCCCACAGACCTAAAAAAATGGCATGCATTTTCATGTAAATTTATATGTTTATATGAGAATATACATTATTATAATTATTATTAAAACAAAAACGCCAGCAACCATGTAACTTAACCATAAACCGAATTTATGAAATTTAATTTATGCTTATCCATGCCTGTATATTTGGTGTGTCCTACACAAGTAGGAAAAAATGTGTACTTTATTAAAACATTATTATTAATTATGATTGCTAATCGTATATGTAATTTATCATATTGATGATGCCTGTAAACTGGCGTCTCTCATGTACAAAATGAGAATATACTATTATTATTATTATTATTACTAGCTGTCAGTACAGTTTTATCCTCGGTTCCAGCTCGACGCTTACGGCATACAAGTGAGTTACGTGACTCACTATAGCCGTTTGTACGGGGTGTGTTGCTTGATGTAGCAATCAAGGACGTTAAATTAGACACCAGTTTTACAGGGGAGTGGGTTCGTTCCTTTTTACTTTGATTAAACATAACTACTAGAAATGAGAGTTAATGGTTACAAGTATGCAAGTAGTATAGTACTTGTACAAGTATTACAAAAAGATAAATTTTATCTACATTCAACCAGATGTAAATATGGCACTTTACCAATATTATGTCTTCTACACTAGCATCAATTTGCAACTCGACAAACAGTAACTATTATTAGTGTACGAATAAGGTGCAAGATTTTTAAAAAAATATTTATTTCAACAAATACATTCATAATATCACAAATATTTCATCAATTACACAAATATTATTGTTTTTAATCCCAATTAGAATGTCTAAATGTATTGAGTGATTGCGGAATTGAAAACCATAACCTGGAAATTAAAAATGACAAAATTCAGTCAGGAAATGATGGGCTAAATAAGTAACTTGAAACACAGTACCTACCAGTTAAATGACTGTTTATTCACCGTTATCTGACGAAATTACCAACTCAGTTTCCTTTATTACTGTGAAATTTTGTAAACATAATGCAGCGATCAGCTGATTTGTGCCTCTATCCTATCCCGCAGTTTTAAGGTGTTACCGTGGTGTTGTGTTTTGGCTATTCTACGTTGTTTTTAGTGGTTTTTTCGACAGAAATGGACTTTAAAACTCGTATTTTAACGAAAAGACGTGTAAAAAGTGAGAAAAGTGGTATTTTTCAATATGTTTACAGAATGCTCCCTTTTTATGGAATTGACATACTGAGGTGCATAAGAAATGTCAGAATTTGTTGGAAATGTCAATTATGGTATAAAATGCAAAATAACTCCAATTGTTCCAGTGTATTTTACGTAAATGATTAAGAGAGAGTTCGATATCTAGGTAATAATGATTTCATTATGTTTACAAAATTTCACAGTAATAAAGGAAACTGAGTTGGTAATTTCGTCAGATAACGGTGAATAAACAGTCATTTAACTGGTAGGTACTGTGTTTCAAGTTACTTATTTAGCCCATCATTTCCTGACTGAATTTTGTCATTTTTAATTTCCAGGTTATGGTTTTCAATTCCGCAATCACTCAATACATTTAGACATTCTAATTGGGATTAAAAACAATAATATTTGTGTAATTGATGAAATATTTGTGATATTATGAATGTATTTGTTGAAATAAATATTTTTTTAAAAATCTTGCACCTTATTCGTACACTAATAATAGTTACTGTTTGTCGAGTTGCAAATTGATGCTAGTGTAGAAGACATAATATTGGTAAAGTGCCATATTTACATCTGGTTGAAGTTAGACACAATGCGGGTACTGTTATCGCTTTCGCTAGTAAACCTTAAACAGGCGATATGCACAACAAAAGCCTATCTAGTGCATTACAGTATTTTATGATAACAAAGTAATCAATCAAATTTAGTGACGTGATCAACTAATGCACGAGTCTGAGTGTTAATGTGATCATGTAAGAGCCTATTGATACGAAATGATAGCACAAGAAGAGTAATGTAGTTATCTCTTATTAACGCAATGATTTCCTTTGAGGAAGTGGTGTAAACGCAACATAAGAATAGCAGACTATTCGTGATAAATAGGATATACGTTGCATAGTGCGCATGAAGTGCCTAGACAACCACTACAAGTCGTGTACGTATAGAACCCATATTTGCTAGGTTATGTTTCGTTATTACAGTGCGAAAACATGTTTGACGGCTACTTTCTTACCAATCGCGAATACCAACATTATACGCAACTGAAACACTTTACGCAAGGCTTGATGATGCATTGATGAAATAGTAATATTTTAAGACTGATGCATTTCACATAAGTATTAATACGTTGCCTACCATATTCTCGTTAGCTCTGCAATGTCGTCAAAATGACAAGTGAAAGAGACAAAGTTAGTCGACATAAATGCATATATTTGTAAGGAAACAATAATCAATCAAGTTAAAAATGACTCAGAATGAAAGAGTACATATCGACACTAAAGAGAGTTAATAGCAATCCAGTGAAAAATCACTGTTGCAGCTTTTTTGTAGCTGCATCAAAGTCATCATTAAGTCCACCAAACTCTCTATTCACAACATTTGTATCTGTTTGCCTCCGTTGTTAGTGGTGTTGAACCAGTCTTTGCAGTTTTCGTCACCAGATCCGTTCGCAGAAACTGGATGTGTGTTGAGTACGTAACAATGTGATTGTACACTTTTTGGTTACTTGTATAAATTCGAGATATTGTACATAATTTTTTTTAAAACGCTTCTTGTTGAAATATACATAACATCCGTGTACAATTGAAAAATACACTCTGCTGTTGGAGACTTCGTCTTCTCCCTGGTCACTTCTGTTTACTTGCTCCATTCACACCGTGTGGTATACTTCGGATTTATTGTAGGAGCCTACTAATCTCAACCGAAGACATTTCTACAACCGGAACACAGAAGCTACAGCAGACGCAGTCCTAACAATTAACGTGCCCGTGGATTATATAATTAATTTGTAGCCGAGGACTTAGACGTTATCTACAAGTAATCCTTTTCGTTGCTATAACTCGTCACTGTATTTTTGGTAATATATTGTGATTTAACATTCCACTGACTTGGATTATTACTTTTATACTTGGAATGTTAGTGAACTCTAATATTAGTCCCCTACATGTGAACTTTTCAAGCAGAGATTGAGATTGTATTCCTTCGAATGCCTTCAGCCATACTGAGAAAATTCTGAGGATGTATACATATCAGGTAACATAACATAACATAAGCTTTATTCCAAATCAGTACTTGTGATACAGAATGGAATTCTCAGCATTTTACTACAATATTGCATCCAGTTTTTTACATTAACAATAAATAAAGTTCTACATAGTTTAAAGTTATCTCAACAACATATTAGCATGTCGGTAGCAAAGCCAAAATTAAAGTGTTTGAAGGTGTTAGAAAAGTCGATACTACTAGCATATTTACTGGCGTAAGCGATAGCAAAATGTTCGAGATGTACAGAGTGTGAAAGAACGAACAAGAATGTTTTAAGTAGAGTTTGCAAGGAAGAGAGAAACAAAACAGCACATAACAAAAATAAATACAGAATGAAGAGCGAGAAAACGTTGTACCTATAAATGATGTGAGTTGGAAAGACAAGATCCATTGGTTCTACTGACTATTTAATAAGTTAAAGGTTTCATGCCTGATGCATTCTTTATCGCACAGAACACGAGCTAAGTAGGGTATGGATGAGTTTTTGTACTTACTAGTGCGGGCATATAGTTTCCTATATAGGCTTCTTGTTTTCCCTGAAGAGATATATGGGGACAGTTGTGAATGTAGAGGGTGTTGTGAGTCAGATAAAATGGATTTCGCCCATCTTTCACATGAGTCCATATGCCTGTCCACCAGAATATTAACTAGCTGGCTAAGTGGCAAGCTGCTTACCCTGCTGACAACCTTTAACATCCTACGTAATAAGGTATAGTCTTTCTTCAATAGCCCAGGAAAGACTAAGGGGGAGCAATAGAGAATAATAGGCAGAATACGGGAGTTAACAAATTGTAGGAGTAGGGGTTGGGTTACACCAGAATGCCTTAACTTCTTGATGTAGAAGGTAAGACGGTATATTTTCTTGGAAATCGTCAAGATATGAGACGACCAGGAAAGATCAGAAGATAGATTGACGCCTAGGTATTTAATTTCTGACTTGGTTTCTATTTCACTGCCATCTATGTTGCACACCTCATGAGTGCTAACCAGTTTGTTTAGGTCAGATTTATGCCTAAGGGTGAAATTAACTGTTTGGCATTTGGAGGGGTTTAAGGTTAGACCGTTTTCCTTGGACCATTGGCTAATTTCCGATAAGAAGCCATTTAGTTTAGAGCAGTCACTTTGACATTTGACAGGTAAAGACACAGTTAGGTCATCAGCATATTTGACAAAGTTAATGTCATTTGAAGACGGTAGGTCATGTAGAAAGAAAGAAAAGAGAAGTGGGGAGAGTACAGCACCTTGGGGGACACCAGCTTCAGTGAGCACAGCAGAGGAGGATTGGCCTTTGTATACGGTGTACTGCATTCTGTTTGAAAAGTAGGAATGCAACCAGTTAGTGACCCAGGACTCGGTTTGTGTCATGGAGAGCTTATTTAGCAAGAGACTTCTAGGTACAGAGTCGAAAGCAGAAGTAAAGTCAAGAAACGTGCAGCGGACATATTTGGCACCTTTGTCTAATGATGAGATAATACTGTTGTGTAAGACGGCTGCAGCGTCTAAAGTACTCCTACCCTGTCTGTAGGCAAATTGTTTGGGGTCTTCGAAGCTTTTAAGGGAGGGTTCGAGTTTAAGAAGTGCTAGTTTTTCCATGAGCTTTAGAAACGGGGAAGTGATGGCGATGGGTCTGAACTTTACGTTCTTGCTATTGCCAGGTTTAGGGACAGGGACTATGTTAATGTCTTTCCATGGAACAGGTACAACGTTTTCACGGAAAGAAGCATTTAATATATTAGTTAGAGGAGAACATAAAGCATCTGCACATTGTTTTAGAACATATGCAGGTATACCATCAGGGCTAAGACTACATGAGGGCTTAAGAGTTTTAAGACATTTCAAAACATCGAGAGTATTGAAGTCCTGGAAGTTATCAGCTACAAGATTGGTAACGTTAGAAGTGGTTATAGTAGAAGGAGAGCGTAAAAAAGACAGATTAAGAGCATTAACATCAAAAGAGGGAAAAACATTACATCGCTTACTTTTGCCAGTAATTTCATTGAAAAGTTTCCACATGCTGTTAGGAGATTTGCATGATAAAAGTGTTTGGTTATAGATAGCATTAAGATTTTTGATTTCAGATTTGATTTGAGCATTAATCTTTTTAAGTCCCAACTTGTCTTTGCATTTATATAACATTTCTTTTTGCCTGCGAAGTTGTTTGAGACAGGAAGACGAGAAGCGGTCGAGGCGTTTGAACAGTGTTTGTTTAGGACAGCAAATGTCGAGGCAGAACTTAAGATAGTCCATTATATTGGTGATTGAGTCATCTAATGTACTTTCATAGAATAGATCCCAGTTGGTATCTTTTAACATGCATCTTAGATTGAGTAAGTTGTCAGATGTGTAGCATCTTTCTTGTGCTTTCGTAGACAGGTGTGAGAAGATTTTAGTATGTGTTTTGCTGTATATTTTTGGCAAAACGCGGACAATGCAGTGATCGGAGTTATGTATCGGTGAACGTCTTCGTGTTTCATATACTCCTTCGTCATTAGTAAAAACGAGTCGAGTGTTTTGTCAAGTCGAGTGGGAAATTTGACTATGTTTGTGTGACCAAGAGCTTCAAGAAAGGAACAATCTGATGTGTTGAAGTCTCCAGTAATAACGGATAGAGAGTTGTCGAAGTTGGCAGCAGCAAACATGGTGAATTCATCAGCAAAATTAGATAGATCAGATGGAGAGCAACTAGGAGAAATGTACATGTTTGTAATATAGAATTGTTTATACTTGGGGAGGTGTTTGGGGCGACATTTGACAGTAATACAGTCAATGAAGTCATTTTAGAAGGTGAAGCAGACGTTATTTGAGACAGACCATTTGGAGTGAATAAAAGTTGCAACGCCACCACCATTTTTCTTATTACAACAGCGACGGTCTTGACGAAATAAAATAAAGTCCTTTAGTGAGATAAGGTTGTCATCATACAGTTCATGCAACCACGTTTCTTGTAATGCGATTATGGCGGTGTTATGATACGTATCAGTTGACATCAGGGATTGTAGGTACATTATCTTATTTGGCAGAGAGCGACAGTTTGAGTTCATTATGACGGGGACCGTAGTTAAGTGTATTGGTGTACGTTTGAGAGCTCTCTGCCAACCACTACGATGTTTCCTTCTGGGTTTCTTTGGAATATGAAAGTCATTTGGTCGAAAATCATTAATAAAGTTACGAGAGTAAATGATTCTGTTAGAATTCATATTAAGTTGATAAATGTATGCTGGTAAACAGTAAACTGGATGCAAAATGTAGATATTTTGGTAGCAGGCCCAAATATTTGAACAGGCCGCCAAAGAGTGTAGTCTAAAGAGGTAAATTAATCTTACCTCTGGTGAACAATTCCTAATCTTAGCAACACTGAATATGTGAACAAAGCAAGGAACAACCACAGAGTTGGTGAGATTCCATAGATTACTCGTCCATATATTCCACGATATATTTCAGGAATCGTGTAACTTCCAAACCACCTGTCACATTTTCTCGTCTATAAAAAGCAAATATTATACACGTGACTCTTATCCATCCGTTACAATTAACTGAAAGAGATAAAATCTTCAAACTTTATATTTCTTTGATTAAGTTACCCAGTAATATTCTCCTTGTAAGTGGATCTAATGCTTCTCACATCTGTGAAATTTATAAGCATGTTAACTTGGTCCCTTAAGCTAAAAAATATAATGTCTATCCGCTTTTATTATTGCCATTTCAAAGCCCGCTTCAGTAACGTAAGGCCCGTATTAGCCGCAACGTTTACGCAATGGAAAATCTACCAATCACAGCTTGCATAAGTGACCTTCAAGTGCTCAGCCTCTCCATAAGCCATTTGTGCCGCTATCCTTTCTCACCAAGCTGCGGAAGGCACTTAATATTACCAACTTCCTCCTTCTGGTGTGTTAATACCAAATCTAGAGTAGATGGGTCATGCCCAGGGTGATACCATGTTGGTGCATGCATATGTTGCACGAGTGCACATTCAAGCACTGCCAATGCGAGCTTCCTATTGAAACAGGTATACAAATTAGTGGAGTTTAATTCCCCCCAATTAATATGTGGAGCATTAAAGTCGCCAACAATCAGACACCTATTTCTACTACCTCACGCACTTCAAGTGACTTAGAACGAAGTCATCAGCTTGGCTAGCAGGACTTCTGTGAATTACTCGGATCGTTACAGTTGATGACGCAACTTGCGGTTTCACTGGTGCCGCTATCATGAGCTTATGACAACGTTGACCCGATCCCTATGTCGTCCCGGACCTACAGAGCAACCCTTCAACCTTTCCAACTACTTATTCTGTCTGCTCTAATGCAGATATACCCAGGTATGAGTGGAGTTAAGTTTATACCCACTAACAACCATGTCTCAGTGATGGCAATCACATCAGGTTGTATTCTTTCATATAATTCTCCTAATTTGGCAAGCCTTTTCCTAAGACTGCATGCACATCGAAACACCTACGTGTTCATCCGGCATATGAAGAGAGGCCTCGGTAGCATCGGTTTCCGAGACCTCACCACCTGAAAAGCCAATAGCTTCAGGTCTTTTTCACCTTTCTCTAGCCTGGCCCTTAGTTCAGTCACAGCTTCTCTTCTTTTGACTCCATCTTCTCAGGGCCAATCAGGCCCTATTTTTAAACTTTTATCGTTGATTTTGAACGCGTTGTTGAGGATGGTGCTCCTCTCTGTTTCGTTCCCTTAAGTAGAGGTCGAGAAGTTTCTGCAGCATCAGGGTTTCGTTTTCCGATCATGATGGCCTTTCCTATGTCCACTCCAATTGTTTTTCTGGAAGTACTTCCTGGATAATGGAGCTAATCGCCTTCAGATGATCTGCATGTCGGGCAGCTGGATCTGTGCACTTAGATTTCTCCGAATTCCAGATGACAACATTGTAACCAGAGTCCGTGGGTTTCTGAGTTTGACTGGTACTAATAGCCGTCGAGACCTTGTTGGTAAACTCGGCTACTTTTTCTTCCTTAGGTTTGTTTTGCTTCTTACCTTTTGGGCCCTAACCAAGTGGAGTCGGTTTCTCCTACTCTGTCTTCTCCGCGACTAGAAGCCATTCGTGCACTAGACACGCTGCGCTTTGGCGTGGCCATTTCACAGGCTGGTGTTGCCATGCTGGCACTACTTGCCCTTTTGGATTTCTGTTGTTTTTTGCACTTTACAACAACAGATATTTGGGTACTCTGTGCTTCTTTTGCTTCTGAGGCTTCAGGAGGTGATACACCCTCAGTCTTACAACTAAGTCCTGAACCGCCATCCTTGGCTAAGGTTTCTGTTGCAAGCTCATCAATTATGTCTTTCGACAATTTCTTGGACATCAAGAGTCCTACTGCCCTTTGGATGAGGACATCCAACGGGTTACTGCAAAATTTTTGGCTTTTCGATTGGTGCGCTGCAATCACTTAGTGACATGAAACTCATTTATCTGGTACATCTAACCACGAAGTTTTGGAAATTATTGCAATCCGTTTACTTTAAAACAGCAAACACGTGGACATAATCTTGTTGACTACTAATACTTATAAGAAACTGTTTGACATTTTGTTACCTTTTAACGCTAACTCATATCTGTAATTGTATATATTGTTGGATTTACATATTCAGGTTGGCCCAAGTCAATGAGTCTATGGTTTTGGTATCATTTCAGTTAACTGTGCTTAACTGCATTGCATGTTGTTGTATTGTATTGTTGATGTCGCTTGTTGCTATTTTTGCTGTGAATTATTTTCTCTTGCTGGTGTTGTCCTGATTGTATTATTCCTTGTATTCCTTGTTTTCTGGCTCTAAAAAGAGCAGCCCAAGAGGTCGCTCCTCTCCAAACTTTATCTTGATGTAACAATTCTTTCTCAGGTCTGAGGCTAGCAACCCCACTCCGTAAACAAAGTTGCTGCAGAAACTTCAGCATGATGAACCTCTTTGCACCAAAATAAAAAGTCTATGTGGGAAATGTAACGTCCGCGCTATGTACGAGATCGGTAAAGCTGCCCAGATCGCAAACGAGATGAAAAGATACGAAATCCAAGTACTGGGAATATGTGTAATCAGATGGAACGGGAACGGGCTCACTAAATTGTCAACGGCTGCGTCAGTGATCTACTCCGGTCACCCAGAAGATAACCACACGCGCACTGAAGGTGTGGCTAACATGATGTCAGCAGAAGCAACAAAGGCCCTGATGCCATGGGAGGCGATCTCGTCCAGGAAAATGACCGCCAGATTCAACTCCAAAGGAAGGAAAGTGTCAATTATAAAATGCTATGCACCCACAAACAACGAAGACATCGAAAAGAAAGAAGAATTCTACAGACAACTACAGGCAACTATGGACAATACTCCAGCTGATGACATTATATAATAATAATTTATATTTTCATATAAACGTATAAATTTACATGAAAATGCATGCCATTTTTACAGGCACGATCAAGGATGATATCATCTCAAATCTTAGATTGTCTACAAGTTAATTATGTTTAAACAGTGAAATATTCGATATATATATAATTACACTCATTGTTTGAGCCAGGCCGTATAGTTATTGAATTGTACAGTTGTCCTCCAGGTTTCGCGGGAAAACCGACTTCGTTTCGTTTTCATCCCGTGGTTGTCGGCATACGATAACCAACCAATATTAATAATAATAATAATAATAATATATATTCTCATTTTTTACATGAGGGACGCCAGTTTACAGGCATCATCAATTCGATAATTTACACATAATATTAATAAGCATATTTAGTAAAGATAATATAATAAAGTACATTTTTCTCCCTAGCTATGTAGGGTACACCAATTGTATAGGCATGCATAAATATTGTTTTAATAATAATAATATATTCCTTCCTGTTTATGCAGGAACATACCTATTGTACAGGCATGGATAAGTTATTATATAAATTACACATAATTTGATGTATAATGGACTTACAGTTTGGTTGTTCTTTCTGACATTAGAGTCAGTCGGAACAGTCTGCTATAAAGTCTGTTTGTGTAGCACATAAAGAGATATAGAAATATTGTCTTCGCATTAACAAAAAACCCAGACATCACATGAATGTAATACAGATATATGGGAAAAATAAAGCTTGAAGTCAATTCTCTTATATAACTTTGTTGTGAACAGCACCCTTGGCTTAAAGATTATTGATGTATTATGTTGAGATCAGTGATATATTTATTCCATTTTTCAGCAGTCTTATCGTAGTTTCATAACAGGAAAGAAATTTGATCGTGGAGGCGAAAATTAGATAAGGTCATGTTGGGTTGTTTTACTGCATCAAATGGTCCCGAGGTCGATTCCAGAATTCTCCATTTGCGCCATTTGTGTCTGCATGGCGGACTGTACTCGTAAGTTGAGTAATATGTTGAAAACCAGTTGCTTCTTTATTTCAGATCATGAATACTCATTTACATCGTGTCCGCCAGCTTTTTTAAATGGTAGAATTGGATCGTTCCTGGAATTTGAGTGATTATGGGATAAATGGTTTGGAATTAATCATAGCAGTTAGAATACAGTTAAACATGCAGAGAAGTACTTTTGATTCAGCAACCGGTGAATTTTTTATTCTTTTCGATCTAGTACCAGAATAACTGCGAACCATTCCATTCAATATGTCGAATAAGGCACGCAGGAGGAGATCATTACCATGGAATGAGTCAACTTGATCTGAGATGCAGCTTTCAGCATGTTTTCGTTATATCATAGATATCCAGGTTTATTGGCGCTGTAGAGGCAGTGATTTGGATTATGACGTATTCTACAAAGTCTCCGTGCCCATTTGAAGTATACATGTGCTTTGAAAGGATTACTTTGTTGGCTCCTACCCCCACTGAGTGTTAACAACAGCTGCTGTGGGTTTATGTATTTCCTCGCCTTTTTGGATAAAACATCGCCGCATTCTTTTTGGGTAGGAGACCAGTTGGTGGATTATATATGATATCCAAGTAACTTTTATCTTTTCATGTGGTGTTGCGGTAAGTTTCTACCTTGTTTTCTCATATTTCATTCGTATGTTGATTATGGTTCGCCCTTTGTATCAGGTAGACATAGTTTGATCGACTCTTGGTTGAATGGGTGTTATTGTCATGACTGCTGCTTTTTTGTCTGGAATTATAAATAGAGACAAAACAAACAACAGGTGTAGTCTCTGAGTTCATACATTAAATGGGCCTATGATTTCTGAAACTCTTACATGGGAATTACCATTGGTATCAATTACAAACTCACTTAGTGTGTCATTAAGTGCCTTTTCAAAGGAGGCCAATGTGCTTGCTAGTCGTATTTTCTCAGGTAGTTTGTTCCATATTTGGGCATACCTAATCAAGAAAAACTTTTGCCTGGTGGCTGTTTTACATGGTTCTATAGCCACTGTACCTTTAGTGTGCCTAAGGTTGTATCCTGTGTTACCTGAGGACCGAGTATAGTTAGCAGGGGTATACACTATTTGGTTAAGAAGCTTATAGAAGAGTAACAGATTTAGTCGCAGTCGCCTTAACCATAATGTTTCTAGTCCCAGGATTTCACATCTGGTAGAGTAGTTTGTGCCGTTATCGGTTCCGAGTACTTTTCGCGTGAAGTACCTCTGTACTCCTTCTACTTTCAGTTTGTCTTCTATGCGTGTACTGCTGAATATGAATGAGCAGTAATCTAGGAGTGGGCGCACACATACCTTGTACAGTAGTATTCTGGACTCGTTTCTGTAGAAGTTCCTGAGTAGGAAACCAATAAGCCTTCGTGATTTCGACACTTGATTCGAGATATGCTCTGAAAATGATAGATTGTGTGAATATTTCAGTCCTAGGTCTAGTACAGATTTGAGTCTGGGGATTTTGTGGCCCTGAATTGCTAGGTTGAGGTCAAGGTTGGAACAGCCTATGCAGAGCCATCCACACTTTTCAACATTAAACTCAAGTCTCCACGTGTCACACCATCTATCCATTTTTGCTAATTCTTCATGTATGGAGTTCATAGTTGGGCCGATATCTGTATTTGTGCAGGTATATGTCACCTTCAAGTCATCTGCATACAGTATTGGCTTGCCTATACTAAAACATTCACATATACTGTTTATGTATATAATGAAAAGAAGGGGTCCCAATACACTCCCCTGGATGACACCACTGCTGATTGGTCTAGGTCTGGAGGTCATTGAGCCAACTTTAGTTGTCTGATTCCTGTCATACAGAAATGATTTTATCCAATTGTAGAGGGGGTTGCGTATCCCTAGTGAGCATAGCCTACCGACTAACAGACTATGTGGGACTCTGTCGAAGGCTTTCCTTATATCGAAATAGAGGATAATCACTAGCTCTCTCCTATCTCTTCTATAGGTGACTTCGTTGAAAAAGTCTATATGGCAAGTGACGCAAGATCTTTTCTTGAGGAATCCGTGTTGTGACAGGTTGATGAGTTTATGTTTTAGAAAGTAGTCTGACATTTGGTCTTTGATTACTTTCTCCATGATCCTTGATATGACTGGTGTTATATTGATAGGCCTATAATTACATGCACTAGTTTTGGCCCCTCCTTTATGCTTAGGTAATATATATGTGTTTTTCCAAGTTTCAGGGTAGGTTTCGGTCACTAGTGAGATATTAAATATTCTAAGTAATAATACAATCATATCCGTACCACCGTTTTTGTATATGACGGATGGTATATCGTCTATCCCACAACTACTGTTAGCTTTTAATGTCCTTACCGCCGATGCTATATTTTGTATATTAAAGTTTATTTCACCTAACTTGTAGTTATTTTTGCAGGTTATGTCGAGAATTGGGGACGGATGTGCTTTGGTGTTATTGGAGAACCACTCACTCAGGAGTTCACTAATGATCTGGGGATCATCATAAATTATATCTTCGTGTTCTAAATGACTGATATTGTTTTCTTCACCCTTCTTCATCCGTTTTTGCAAGATTTTGCAGAGTTCCTGGGTTTTAGAGGTGCCCTCTAGGGCTTTATTTTCCTCGACTTGTGCTTTCATTTTATGTCTCTCATCTAAATTTTTAAATATTTCGTGTATCAGGTGTAATGCATTAAATTCTTTGTATAAATAAAATCTCCTTTTTAGTTTCCTTAGTTTTATTCGCGTTTTGCGATCTATGAACAGAGTTGGTGTCTTTAGGGCAGATTTCAGGGGTGCGATTGTGTCTCTTACCGAACTGATTGTCTTGTAGAAGGTATTTAGTATTACTTCTAAGTTATTATTGGTGAAGTATTCACCCCAGTCTGAGCTTCTCAAGAGCGTTGGTAGGAATTCCCAGTCGGCATTTCGATAGTCCCTATATTGATAGTAAACCGGGGAACTCTTAGGTGTGTGTTTAGTTGTTAGTTGTAAGGGTAGGGTGCAGTACAGTATGTTGTGGTCACTGTTGTCGAGTTTATCCCTCACCTCTATCGAGATCGGCTCTATTTTGTGACAGAGGATTAAGTCGAGTATATTGTTGTGTCGTGTTGGGAGGCGTACGCACTGCTTCCATCCTCCCACATCTATGGCTTCTAGGATCACCTCGTAGGTTCTCGGTCCAGTGCAGGTATCCCAGTTCACTCCAGGGAGGTTGAAATCGCCACAAACTAGTTTGTAGTCGAATTCCAGCTTAGGTACAACCTCTAGTATTTCTCCGATAACCGTATCAGTCGTTATAGGGCTGTTAGGGGCTCTGTATATACATCCCACAAGAATGTTATTTTCATTCGTGTGGATGCTTATCCACTTGGATTCTGGGAGTTTGTCGATAGTTAGGTTTGTAAAGGTATTGGAGTTAGTGGATTTAGAGGCATATATTAGACAGCCGCCTCCTCTCTTGTCTGCTCTGTCATTCCTGTGGATGTTATAGTTATCGATTATCAGCTTTGTGTCAGGTATATCAATAGTAAGCCAAGTTTCAGTTACCAGAATCAGTGTTGGCCGCTCCATGTATACCAAGCTGCGAAGGGAAGTTATTTTGTTAAGGAGAGATCGAGCATTTAAAAGCATAATTTTCAGAAAACCAGGGTTGTTGGGATAGTTAGTAGGTTTTCTTGTTACTATCCCTAACTCCTGGTTGCCTATGTTATGTTCGGAGGAATCCTCATATGAGACATTGTCAGCGTGTTTACTATTCCCTGGACAAATTGTGCTGCGAGGGGGGCTATTGCTTGCTGCAGCCGAAAATAATCCTGTTGCATATTTTGACTATTAGCATCCATGGGTCGGCATCTGCGTTGATCTACTGGTGATATATGGTCTGCCCTGCAATTTGGGTTGTAGTTTGCTGGACCTGGGTACCCTGTGTTAAGACTACCCTGGTAGTTGTACCTCATGGGGCTTTCATAGCCGTATGCATATTGGCTCACGTCACGTGCGTGAGTGAAGTTATTGAGGGGATCAAGTGTCGACCTGTTCTCATTATGTTGATGAGGTTTAACATATATAGTGCGGGAGTCTGGACGAGAATTTTCGTTAATATGGTGCCTATATGAGTCCCGTTTAGTGCCCCATGTATCCCGAGGATCCATTCTACGTTGCATTCCCAAGTTATGTGCGTTGTTAGGCATGTTACTTCTAGTCCGGGAAGGGGTATTCCTTCTCATATGCTGCGTGACGTCTTTGGGAATGTGCTTCGTTACCCATGCTTTGTCATTTTTTAGACTGACACGCTGCTTATTTGACTTATTACGAGGGAGGTATGTCGAAGTCTGGGGTGGGACTCTGGGTTTTGTGGTCTTTTTTGCGGTTTCTACTGAGGGACTCTCTGGCTTGGATCCAGATTGAGTGTGGTCTGCCAGTAGTTTCTGGTCAGCCATAGTTTGTGCGTCTATGTCAACCTCATGTAGGTCAGCAGGTTTTCGAGATGTGCTCTCGTGCACTCTAAGACTGCACCCAGTGGCACTGCTCTTACTGAGTTTTGGGTCGCTCTTACTTGCCGTTTTTTCTCCTAACACTATACACGTGACTTGCTGTGCCTCAGTGTCCGTCGACACTTTAGCACTGATACCAGATGTATTTCTCAGTGTTGTCAACTTTGTGTCGAAGGAGTTCTTGGTTGCTTGCCTTTGGTTTGGTGTTTTATCCGAGACTACTTTGATAGTCTTGAATTTAGTGGTAGTAGCCAGAAGATCTTCGGCCATCTTAAATCGTTCAGCTGTTATGTAGCTGTCGAACCTAAAGAGTATAGGACAAGGATACTTCAGGTCTTTTTTGCTTAGGCGAATGCACTGACAAGGTGCATTCAATAGATTTGCAGCCTTCAGCAATGAGTGCTGGACTGACTTTATGGGCTCACTATCCGGTACATTATATACTATTGCGTTTTGTTTTGAAGCCAGCCTTTTAACAACTTCGCTGGATAGAAAGTCGATGGCGTTTTCTAACTCCTTCGCATTTTCTGAGTCAGTATGAGTCATTCTAGAGGTCATATTAAAAAGCTTTAGGATTGTAGGATCCTGCATTTCCTTTTTCATACGTGAGATAGTTTCAGGTATACATTCTAGGGAACTTAATTTCGTTTTTAATTCATCTATCTGTAGCTGCATCTCTTTAATTACGCACGTTAAGTAAGAGAGCTCTACTTTTTCAGACAGAACATCTTCCACCTGTATTACAGGGGTCAGAGTTATGTTCGAGGCTTTTATGTTGGGTGAACTACTAATAATATGGGGTGGTAATGTGTTATTAGACGAGCCGGTGCTATTTTCTAAATTACTGGTGTTCACACGAACACGCTTTTTAGAATTTTGAACCATCGTTATTAAAGATCAATTATTAGTAACCAATAAATGAATATAAGCGAAAACACGTGCAAAAGCGTCACCTGATTTGAACTGTTTAAACAGTTAAATATTTGATACATATATATAATTACACTCATTGTCTGAGCCAGGCCGTATAGTTATTGAATTGTACAGTTGTCCTCCAGGTTTCGCGGGAAAACCGACTTCGTTTCGTTTTCATCCCGTGGTTGTCGGCATACGATAACCAACCAATATTGAGGTAAGTACAACGTTTACAAGGGATTGAAAGCTGTTTTAGAAAAGTTAAAGTGCTAAGGTGAAACATTAAAGTGTAATAAAATAAGTAATTGAAATATATCATCAATAAATGCATTTATATGGGAAATAGAATGGGGAAGTAATTAATCCTTAGGCCGACAACGTTCATTTGCAATGTATAATAAAACCAATATATTTTGTACTATCATGATGTCCACTTTTGGCTTTAATACAATTATTTTCAAGCCAGTTGTTTTTATTTCATGCCTTTTTTTCTATTTGGTGCACAACCGTACCCTCCAGAGAATAGGAATAGAATAAGTCGAATCAAATTCATAAATAGCTATAAAATGTTAGGTTTAATGGAATATAATGAGGATCAAGTGAAGACGTTATGAGAAAATAAGTGAGACAAGATATTGTGAAGTGGTATTTAAAGATTTGACAATGGATAGCAAGTTAATTCATAAGATGCCCCATAAATCTGTGCAGATCCCACGTGGTCGCATCTCAACAATAAGCTGAGCGAATGGCATATATTTAAAGGTAGAAGCATTATCTGTCAAGGCGTTCACTATTATCTTTTTCAAGATAAAGATCTAAGCCCTCATAAAAATCAGAAACAGCTCGAGCCTTCAAATTGTATATTGCTGTTCCTGCAGAACGGGGCGATTCACCTTAGTGATCACCACCATATCTACTGATCAGCTAACGCCACTCTCCCTCCTTTTTGGATGTTAGGCTCTGAGACTGATTATTATGGCTACCGCAAATATATTGCTTGGTACCAGACATGTTCGTACCTCATATTCCATCTAACTAGCCTTCTCAATGAGTGCTTCCAATAGGTCTCCACGTACATATTTATGAACATATTATATATGTGTGCATGCATCTTAATGAACAGACTACTTTATGAGAAGCTAAAACCTTGAAGAGTAAAAAGAATAGGTTTTGTGAATAGTGGAGCAAGATTCAGCAGAACACTATAGTTGGTTCAATGTAGGTAGTATGAACTGAAGGTAAGGTCGGTTGGCAGGACTTAGTGTGCTTATATATAGTAAACATCTGACATTGCAAAGTAACTTGTCTAGACATATTATAAAAAGATATTAACACAGAACCAACAAAATTTTAGCATTTGGTTAACAGTACTTCAGTGTGTGTATACTGAAGAATGGTAGGTAGTCTACAGGGAGCCGTAGAGTAAATCAAACCATATATGATAAGAGTATAATCAATAATATAATTCGTATATCAAATAATACACTAGGCTCAATAATTGAGTGTTATAGGGAAAACAAGCGTGGTAAAGCAAGAGAACATTTGATGCATAAATATTTTAATCATTTTAAGTATTTTAATGACAATCTAATTTAAGAATTGAACATGCATGATTAATAAGTATTATTATATTAGTATGTACATATGTAAAATGTTAAAAGGTGTGGATGCGATTACAATTATTTCCAGCGTTGCTTTTACCAACACAACTTGGTGAAAATTATAGAGAATAGAAATCAGTAAATTAGCTGACGTTCGCTGCATAAGTATTAGAGTCGAGATATATGTATGTGACTTTACTGAAGACTGGACTGGCCTTCAATTTCCGTTCTACCAACAGTTGTGGTCTTTTAGACGAGCTAGGGTGGACATGTTAAAGTGTCTTTCTAGACTCCGTTTGAACCCATCGGGGTTTTCACAACATCTTATTTCAGGTGGTAGTTGGTTCCAAAGAGTGCAATATTTTATGGTGAAAAAGTTTGCCCTAATGGATTTTCTGTGGGTAGCCACCTTGACAAGGTAGTCGTGGTTTCGCAGCTGATATGATTTAATATTTTCCCACGTTATGATGAGTTACTGTAGCAATGTTTCCTAATGACTTTGAAGAGTAGAAATAAGTTACACTTCACTCTCCTTAACCACAGAGGTTCTAATTTCAGACGTACACACCTGCCAACATATTCTACTTGTTGGTCTTACCCTTCCCAGAGCTTAGGTACAGATTATGTACCTAGCATTATTTTTTTCAAAATATTCTTATATTCTGTGCCACCCCCTCAATGATCTATTTAACAAATCTTTTTACGATAATAGTGTGCGTGATGTCTGGAAGGACTTTAGAATTATACCCATACATAAATCATCTACTGGAGCATGTGTCTAATTTAGACCAATGGTTATTACCTCTGCGTTTCTGAAAACTATGTAGAAATTATATTGACTAGCCTTGTACATTCGCTCAAATCCCGTAATGACCCTGTCAATGCAGTTGAAGATTGAACGATCAATTCATGGTTGTTTGCTCAAACCCACCTTCCCCAATTTTCGCGGAGGCATCAATACGACAGTCATCGTCTCATCGGTCGCTGTTCAGAAAGAAGTCAGGAGACAACCGTCAGAAGTAATCTTGTGATTTATTATTGTAATATTTGTTCACACCTTTGAGTGGAATTATTTTTTACATGTTGGTGTTACAATAAAGAATTCTCGAGCGGCCAATCGGTCTTTTGGTTTTTGCGTCCGTTATTACTAAGCGTTTCTGAAAAACTGCAAGGAACAGCGTGGGCCCGAGCGTAGCAAGAGCTGGGCATTAACGGTTTATGAGAGGTGGCTGACAGTTTCTGATGGTAGAAACAGATTCTGGCCGATTCAGATAGCTGGTAACAGTTTGGATAGTCACCGTTCATCTTTCCTGGTGCCGGTCAAGTCCTCTTTGAACAAGCAATATCTGGAACATTTTTGGAATTGGGTAAAGTTCAACAATGCCTGGGTCAAAGAAGGGACAGAGTGTCTTGGATGCAAACAGGAAAGTAAGTCATGGTGACTTGTCTGTTAATTGTACCGATGTGTCTGATGTTAAGCATGACATGGTTGGTGTTACTGTTTCGCCGTTCAGGGATAATAGGAACATCAAACTCCCTAAATTTGAACCACGGTGTTTCGATGGAAACCCGGCCGATTATTTACAATTTGTAAGGGAGTTTCGGATCATGCTGAGTACTTCTTTATTAAGTGATGAATTGAAGTTAATGTATTTGATGAGGTATTCCACTGAAGATGCTGCAAGAGCTGTACAGTGCTGTAAGGTTGTGAAGCCAAAAGAGGGCTACTACGAGGCTATGAGCATATTAAGTCAAAGGTTTGGAAGACCTTCGATGATTGCAGGGAAATTATTCGAGGCTGTTAAGGGTAATGGTGGTCAATTACAGGATGACTCCAAGGTACTCACTGAGGTTTAACTTAATTTGCTAATTTACAAGAATGCAATGATTTGGATGAATCGCATGAGTGAGATCAACTCGAGTTTTATACTAGAAGTAATACCAAGACGCCTACCTGCTCAACTGCAAAGGAAGTGGGTGAAGATAAGCTCCCGTATGGAGGAAGAGGATATCGATCCAAAATTTGATGATATTCTGAAACTAGTAAAAGATAGTGTGAGCCAATCTATGAGCAAGTTTGCCAGTCTACTGCATCTCACCCCTAGATTAGAGCAGTCTGAGAGCAAAACGGAAGCATTGATGATGAATAGGCCTCAGAGAGGTGGATATCGAGAAGGCTCTATGGTGTCTAGTAATGCATATAGACCTGGTGAGTGTAACAGGTTTTGTAGTACATCCTCAACAGATAAGTTGTAAGATGCAAGACAAACACGGTTGTGTTGTACACGTTTGCAAGAAGTGCATACAGAAGTGAACTGTGAACCGGTGAGCAAGTTCAGTGATAAGCTAAATGTAAACTCCAGGCCTGACTCCGAATTGTGTGACGATACCGGTGCGATCAAGAAGTCTGTAGCTGCAACTGGTAAGCCATTGTTGAATAGAGTGTCACAGCATAGAGTTACTGCTTCAGAGTGCAGTTCTGACTCCAAAAGTTTACAAGGTATTACTAGTCAGAGTGAAGATATAAAACCTTTTATGATTTGTGAGGAGGAACCAAAATTGTCTACTTCTGTTATTAAAGAGTTTGAAAATGATGAAGTTGATGGTAAAGTGAATATTCGTGATAATGATCATGATAGTGCAGATTACTCTTTGGTTGATAATGATGAAATGAAGGATATGCCTACTACTGCTAAGTTAAATAAAGGTTCTGTACAACTACAACGTGAAGTAGAATTGAACGCAGATGCAGTTCCAGAAGGTGTGCATACTTGTGAGACCGTCAGTTTAATTGATCAGCGTGTAGCCCACCTATCATCAGATGATAGTGCTAAGCCAGAGATGATAGTAAAAGACAACAGTGGTAATCTTGCAGTCGGACAATTATCTGAAAGCCGAAAAAGAACAGCTTCTGATCCACCACTAAGTTTATCTCCTTCTGTCACTCAGTCGTCGTTGGTGTTTTTATCCACAATGAAATGGACGTCCATGAACTCACGTGCCTTATGCAATGACTATGATAGTATTCGTGCGTTTGAAAAAACGAAAGATATTGCTCAGTTTAGTGAGAATAAGCCAAGTGTAAACGAGAGAGTAATTGTTAAATTGACTTGTATGAATAAAGGCATTTATAGTTTCAAGTTACTAATTGAATGCTATTATCTTTGGTGTAAATTACTCTGTTTCTACACTTGGTTGATGAGATATGTCGTGTGTTTGTTGGTCATCTATATTCTACGATACAATGATATGGGCGTGTTGCCGTTCAGATTTGAGGATATAGCTCATAGAAGGAAGTTAGCAAATGAACTCTGCGACGATTTTCCAACCTAGAGCGTCAACCTGAGGAGGGTTGTAGGCGTACTGCTGTAAGTCATGCGGTTCTCCAAAGGGTAGCGCATCAATGAGCAGTCCAATGTGCCTGGTGTGTGATTTTGTACATATGTTCATATTGTATATACTGAATTGATATCATCTGTCATCTAGCTGTTGGTAATTCTGCTTCTGTCCGGACGACTTACACTTGGATTATCAACCTGAGAATAATAATAATAATAATAATAATTTATTTTCATATAAACATAAATTTACATGAAAATGCATGCCATTTTTACAGGCACGATCAAGGATGATATAATGTCAAATCTTAAATTGTCTACAAGTTAATAATGTTTCAACAGTTAAATATTTGATATATATATAAATACACATTGTCTGAACTAGGCTGTATAGTTATTGAATTGTACAATTGTCCTCCAGGTTGAGCGGGAAAATCGACTTCGTTTCGTTTTCATCCCGTGGTTGTAGGCATACGATAATCAACCAATATTGAGGTAAGTACAACGTTTACAAGGAATTGGAAGCCTTTTTAGAAAAATTAAAGTGCTGTGGTGTAACATTAAAGTGTAATAGATTAAGTGAGTGAAATATATCATTAATAAACACATTTATATAGAAAACAGAATGGGGAAGTAATTAATCCTTAGGCCGACAACGTTCATTTGCAATGTATAATGAAACCAATATATTTTATACTATCATGCGTTCACTTTTGGCTTTAATACAATTATTTTCAAGCCAGTTGTCTTTATTTCATGTCTTTTTTTCTATTTGGTGCACAACCGTACCCTCCAGAGAATAGGAATAGAATAAGTCGAATCAAATTCATAAAGAGCTATAAAATGTTAGGTTTAATGGAATATAATGAGAATCAAGTAAAGACGTTATTAGAAAATAAGTGAGACAAGATATTGTGAAGTGGTATTTAAAGATCTGACAATGGATAGCAAGTTAATTCATAAGATGCCCCATAAATCTGTGCAGATCCCACGTGGTCGCATCTCAACAATAGGCTGAGCGAATGGTATATATTTAAAGGTAGAAGCATTATCTGTCAAGGCGTTCACTATTATCTTTTTCAAGATAAAGATCTAAGCCCTCATAAAAATCAGAAATATCTCGAGCCTTTAATTTGTATATTGCTGTTCCTGCAGAATGGGGCGATTCACCTTAGTGACCACCACCATATCTACTGATCAGCTAACGCCACCCTCCCTCCTTTTTTGATGTTAGGCTCTGAGACTATGATTATTATGGCTACCGCAAATATATTGCTTGGTACCAGACATGTTCGTACCCCATATTCCATCTCCCTAGCTTTCTTAATGAGTGCTTCCAATAGGTCTCCACGTACATCTTTACGAACATATTATATATGTGTGCATGCATCCTGATGAACAGATTACTTTATAAGAAGTTAAAACCTTAAAGAGTAAAACGAATAGGTATTGTGAATAGTGGAGCAAGATTTAGCAGAATACTATAGTTAAGGTTCAATTTAGGTAGTATGGACTGAAGGTAAGGTCGGTTGGCAGGACTTAGTGTACTAAATTTTCATGACAGTCTTATATATAGTAAACATCTGACATTGCAAAGTAACGTGTCTAGACATATTATAAAAAGATATTAACACAGAACCAACGAAATTTTGGCGTTTTTTAACAATACTGCAGTGTGTGTATACTGAAGAATGGTGGTTAGTCTACAGGGAGCCGTAGAGTAAATCAAACCATATATGATAAGAGTATAATCAATAATATAGTTCGTATATCAAATATTACACTAGGTTCAATAATTGAGTGTTATAAGGGAAACAAGCGTGGTAAAGCAAGAGAACATTTGATGCATAAATATTTTAAGTATTTTAATATCCATCTAATTTAAGAGTTGAACATGCATGATTAATAAGTATTGTTATATTAGTATATACATATGTAAAACGTTAAAAGGTGTGGATGCTATTACAATTATTTCCAGTGTTACTTTCACCAACACAACTTAGTGAAAATTATAGAGAATAGAAATCAGTAAATTAGTTAACGTTCGCTGCGTGAGTATTAGAGTCGAGATATACGTATGTGACTATACTGAAGACTGGACTGGCCTTCAATTTCCGTTCTACCAACAGTTGTGGTCTTTTAGACGAGCTAGGGTGGACATGTTAAAGTGTCTTTCTAGGCTCCGTTTGAACCCATCAGGGTTTTCACAACATCTTATTTCAGGTGGTAGTTGGTTCCAAAGAGTGCAATATTTTATGGTGAAAAAGTTTGCCCTAATGGATTTTCTGTGGGTAGCCACCTTGACAAGGTAGTCGTGGTTTCGCAGCTGATATGATTTAATATTTTCCCAAGTTATGGATGAGTTACTGTAGCAGTGTTTCCTAATGACTTTGAAGAGTAGAAATAGGTTGCACTTCACTCTCCTTAACCACAGAGGCTCTAATTTCAGACGTACACACCTGTCAACATATTCCACTTGTTGGTCGAACCCTATTATGCGTTTCGTGAGGAATCTCTGGACACTTTCGATTTTTTTTCTGTCTACAGTCCTGAGGTTACTAAATAGGAGAGCACAATATTCAAGTTTGGGACGGATACATGTCCTATATATAGCTAATCTTGCTTCTTGGGTGTAGAAGTTACGCAGTACAAAGCCAGTAAGTCGTTTACAGTCAGATACAACCTTATTTGCGTGATCGGAAAAGGATAAATCTGAGTATGTTATCCCGAGGTCTGTGACTGTGTTCAGTTTTGACAGGAGCTTCCCGTACATATATAGGCACATTATCGGTTTCCAGCGTCCAAGGTGGGTTATACCGCACTTGTCTGGGTTGAAAGTCAGTTGCCACTTTTCGCTCCAATCGCCTAGATCATTTAAGTCTTGTTGGATCTTGCTTTCGACGCTCATATCACCGTACCCATAATCATATACTATCTTGAGATCATCTGCAAAAAGGTATGGCTTGCCATACTTGATTACAGAGACTATGTCATTTATAAATAAGAGGAATAGAATAGGGCCAAGAACACTACCTTGTATTACACCACTGGTTATCGGCTTTGAGGAAGACAACTGGTGGTTGATTTTGACTAATTGCTCTCTTTCTGTGAGAAAAGAACTTATCCATTTGTGAAGATTTCCGGTTATTCCGTAGGATTGGAGTTTTGTTAGGAGTCTGATATGTGGGACTTTATCGAAGGCCTTGCTAACGTCAAGAAACAATGTTGTTACCGAACGCCCATTATCAATGCTTTGTGTGATGTAGTCAAAATAATCTAAGTGGCAAGTAATGCACGACCTTCTACTTAAGAAACCGTATTGGGATGGGGATAGTAGGTCATTTGACAGCAAGTACTGAATGATTTGAGTCTTAACTATCTTTTCCATTACACGTGAAACTACAGACGTGATGTTGATGGGGCGGTAGTTGTTGATATCAGCTATAGGCCCGTATTTATGGATAGGTACAATATAAGACTTCTTCCAGCAGTTAGGGTATGTCCCATCGCTTAATGAAATTGAGTATAACTTGAGTAAGAGTAAACTCATGTCATTACCACCTTTTTTCAGCAGAACGGAAGATATACCGTCTGGGCCAGTAGTGTTACTAAGCTTAAGATTTGCGACAGCTTTATCGATCTCATGTGTGGTGAAAATTATGTCACTTAAACATTCGTCTGTTTTACGTGGGAAATCCACGACTTCATCGTTCTCTAAGGTGTATAATCTGGCGAAGTGCTTGCTAAACAGTTCACATATCGCCTCATTATTTTCGTAAGCAATGCCGTCTAAGTATATTATTTTCGGATAGGGTGTTTTGGAGTTCATCAACCTACTTTTAAAAAGTTTGGCTATTTCTCCTGAGTTATGCGGTGCATGAATGGCCTGCATTTCTTTGTTTCTGAGGCCTATATTTCTCAACTCTTCAATTCTACTGAGAAGGGACGTTATGGCAATTAATGACGATAAGTCATGATATCTGTAGTATTTTATTGAGTGCTTACGTAGACTTCTTCTAAACGATGTCGGAATATAATCACTTTGGGGGAATCTGAAGTTAAGAATCTTCTCGGGTGCAATGACGTCGTGAATTGAGTTAATATTCTGATAGAAGTTGTTAAGAATTGCATCTAAGGACTGGTTCGAAAAGTACGAGTCCCAATTAGAACATCTAATTAGGTGCTGATACAAGTCCCAGTCAGCATGTGTGTACAATCTCATAGGTATCTGGCCAGCTTCATCTCTGCGTTTTGTTTCAGGAAAGATGTCAAAAGAACAAACTACTATTCTATGGTCACTACCTGGAAATTCATGTCCAACATGTACGGTAGATGGCGTTATGTTGTTCGTGAAAATAAGGTCTAGGATATTTGCGGATCTAGTGGGTGAATTTATGTGTTGTGTCCACCCTCCTGTGACGATGGAATTTATGAGATTATCGTACCTTTGGGGTCCTCGGAGTGAAGACCATGATACTTCTGGCAAGTTGAAATCGCCTCCGATAATTTTATAACTGAAAGGAAGATTGGCTGTAACATTAAAGATATTGCTAAGCATATTATCATATTCCCTGCTGGATGAAGGGGGCCGGTACACACAACCCACAAGTATAGGTTTACTTCTGACAACTTTTATTTCGACCCAGATCGAGTCATTGAGTTGTGACAGAATTGGGTTACTAAACTGGGTTGCACACATGGATTGTTCACAGTAAATTAGTGTTCCACCCCCACGACCTGTCCGTCTGTCCCCGCGAAAAAGGTTGTATTTATCAATCCTTAGGCTGTCATTGGAGATTTCACTTGTGCACCAGGCTTCGGTGATCATAATCAATGACGGTCTGCATATAGAAGCTATTGTACTTAGTGCTAAATGTTTGCTTAGAACTGATCTCGTATTTACTAGGATAATAGATAAACACTGGCTATGTGGTTTCAGTGAGCGGACAACATCTTGGTAAAATAATCCGTGAGTATCCTCTATATACATGTTATCAGACTCATTTACCAATATCTTTGGATCGTAGGAAGACTTCAGGTAGATTTTTGAGGTGGTAGTCAGGGATGGGCTTACGTTTGGATATGGTATGCAGTGAGAGACACCTGTGTGATAATCAGATATTAATATTTTAGAGATATTAGTATCCGCGTTTGGTGTCGACACTGTGTCAGCTATCTCCCGGGAAATATGCCTTGCCCTAGCTGTAGACTGTTCGCTATGCCAGCAAGGAATTGATCCGATATCATGCGTGCTATATGCATGATTCCAGGTGTTTCTGTTAACTGACGCTGGTGAAAATCCTGCCCTAAGGTATAACCGATATGTGTATTCGGTAATTTGTTGCCAGTATAAGAATGAAGTGTTGGTATCTGTTTCTGGTATTCATCAGACCATGGCAAGTTTTGTGCAGAAATCGGCACATGCTCCCCACTAGACACATAAGATATATGAATGGGTTCTGTTGGCTTGCTAAATGTGGTCTGTGGCCGATGTTTGGGGTATTTTCTATAACTTTCAGTAGACAGAATATTAGAAGTGGGCTGGTTGACAAGGGGTTTACGTAGTGGATGTGCAGAACAATACCTACTACTTTGCTGTGCTGTTTGTCTAGAATTAGGGATTCGATAAAATTGGCTTTCCACTTGGCACCAATTAGGCCTACCCCTAGGAGCTTCGTCTACCATATTTGACTTTCTCTTACAAAGAAGGCCTACAGGTGCTTTCGTCTCTTTCTTATCAAAGAGCTTTCTTGCTCCGGGTTTAGTATTTAATTTATTTACTTCTTTTTCCCCTATCTTATGATTATCTGGCTGAATGAATGTAGGCTTACTGCTGTAAGTCCTACAGTTCTTCAAGGGTAGTTTTTCGTGCCAGAATCCACAACATTTGATGTGTTGATTGTACTTATGTTTGCGTTAAATAATTGTGTGAGTTCCAATTGATGTAATTGTTGGTTAATCTTGTTTGTGTCCGGACATTCCACAACTTACAATCGTCAACCTGAGAGGGGTTGTAGGCGTACTGCTGTAAGTCCTGCAATTCGTCACAGGAATTCCATCAAGACATGATCCGCCAAGTTATTTGTACTGTTTGTGTATACGTGTGGTGTTTCTTCTCAATTTGTGATTTTGGATTAATTGTGTTTACCTGTTGTTTTCGTACCTTGTTGTTATTGCGTAATTTTGTTGAAATTTTCGTCGTGATTACTTCTGAAGTTGTTTCTAGTCTTCTACGTTCGTGAATGAATTGATTGATGTTAGAGACAGCAGATGGGTCGTATACGCCAGGGAGGCTATTTCTGAGAATGAAATGCATACGGAGATAATTGTTAGCTGCGGTGCCACACGCCGGGGAGCGAGAGTGTAGACGACTGAGGCTCGCATGTGTCACCACTACTAGAACTGAGGCAGAATGAGTGACAAGCGATTGCAGTGGTAATTGGTAGTGAGTAGATAAGAGGATGTGCGTAGAGTATCGTGAGGTGGCGCTATGGTCACGCTGCATTCTGCGCGAGTCATTCTAGCAAGTGGCGATTGTGTTGCAAGATGTCAAGTGGATACCTTTAATTCGAGGGTGTAGGTCGTCATTGATGTGTGAGATTGTGCTGTGGGTATGCTTGTGGTGTGTTGGCTTTCTGTTTGTTTTCCATTTCAGCTCTGTGCATATGACCCAGGTTCTCGCAATGGCATCCAAGTCAACGTGTATTGGCCGTGAAGGAAAAACGGGTTGGATCCCTTTTTTGCCAGGGAGTGTCAATGTAGTTGAAGATTGAACGATCAATTCTTGGTTGTTTGCTCAAAATCAACTTCCCCAATTTTCGCGAGGGCATCAATACGACAGTCATCGTCTCATCGGTCGCTGTTCAGAAAGAAGTCAGGAGACAACCATCAGAAGTAATATTGTGATTTATTAATGTAATATTTGTTCACAGACACTAGTAAAAACATTATTTTTATATGTTTGTGTAACAATAAAGAGTTCTCGAGTGACCAATCGGTCTTTTGGTTTTTTCGTCCGTTATTACTAAGCGTTTCTGAAAAACTGCAAGGAACAGCGTGGGCCCGAGCGTAGCAAGAGCTGGGCATTAACGGTTTATGTGACGTGGCTGACAACTTCTTCTGGGAGTCGGTTCGCAGGGTTTATGACTCGATGTGAGAACCAGTACTCAACAGCAATATGATTTCTCCTTGGCTTTTGAACTCTCCTGCTATGTCCTCTAAGGTGTTCCGACCTGGTGGGAAGGAAAGGAGAGAATAGGTTAGGTCCGTAGTCATTCCATCATTACTGGAGATTGGACGCAACACATAAATGTACCCACTAGCTCCAATAACATTCTTGATCTTATATTCACGATCAACGTAGCACCATCTACAATTCATGTGGGACATGAATTCCCAGGTGGCGATCATAAAATAGTTGCATGTTCGTTTAATATCTCTCCAGAAACTATACACAGAAACGAAGTTAGTCGGACACCTATAAGACTATACACGCAGGTTGATTGGGACTTGTATCAGGACTTGATTAGATACTCTATCTGCGAATCCTACTTTACCAATGACTCCTTAGAGGAAGTCCTTAAAAACTTCTTTGAAAATAAGCTGTCGGTTAATGATGTCATAGCGCCTGTGAAACTAATTAAATTCAAAATCCCTCAAGGTGATTTTATTCCAATATCATTAAGAAGAAGTTTGCGGAAGCATTCATTAAGTTACTATAGACATGACGACTTATCGTCGTTAATCGCTATCAAAATAATCCTCATTAGAATCCATGAGTTAAAAAATCTAAGTCTTAGGAATAAAGAAACGCGGGCAATTCAGTCGCCACATAACACTGGAGAAATAGCCAAACTCTTCAAAAGTAGGTTAACTAACTCCAAATCAACATATCCAAAAATAATACACCTAGGCTGCATTACTCACGAAAGTGCTGAGGATATATGTGAGGTGTTTAGCACGCACTTTGCCAAACTGTACACTATAGAAAATGACCAGGATATAGATTTCCCTCGTAAAACAGAAAAGTGTTTAAGCAATGTAGTCTTAAATAAGAATAATAATAATAATAATATATATTCTCATTTTTTACATGAGGGACGCCAGTTTACAGGCATCATCAATTCGATAATTTACACATAATATTAATAAGCATATTTAGTAAAGATAATATAATAAAGTACATTTTTTTCCCTAGCTATGTAGGGTACACCAATCGTATAGGCATGCATAAATATTGTTTTAATAATAATAATATATTCCTTCCTGTTTATGCAGGAACATACCTATTGTACAGGCATGGATAAGTTATTATATAAATTACACATAATTTGATGTATAATGGACTTACAGTTTGGTTGTTCTTTCTGACATTAGAGTCAGTCGGAACAGTCTGCTATAAAGTCTGTTTGTGTAGCACATAAAGAGATATAGAAATATTGTCTTCGCATTAACAAAAAACCCAGACATCACATGAATGTAATACAGATATCTGGGAAAAATAAAGCTTGAAGTCAATTCTATATAACTTTATTGTGAACGGCACCCTCGGCTTAAAGATTATTGATGTATTATGTTGAGATCAGTGATATATTTATTCCATTTTTCAGCAGTCTTATCGTAGTTTCATAACAGGAAAGAAATTTGATAGTGGAGGCGAAAATTAGATAAAGTCATGCTAAGTTGTTTTACTGCATCAAATGGTCCCGAGGTCGATTCCAGAATTCTCCATTTGCTCCATTTGTGTCTGCATGGCGGACTGTACTCGTAAGTTGAGTAAAATGTTGGAAACCAGTTGCTTCCTTATTTCAGATCATGAATACTCATTTACATCGTGTCCGCCAGCTTCTTTAAATGGTAGAATTGGATCGTTCCTGGAATTTGAGTGATTATGGGATAAATGGTTTGGAATTAATCATAGCAGTTGGAATACAGTTAAACATGCAGAGAAGTACTTTTGATTCAGCAACCGGTGAATTTTTTATTCTTTTCGATCTAGTACCAGAATAACTGCGAGCCATTCCATTCAATTTGTCGAATAAGGCACGCAGGAGGAGATCATTACCATGGAATGAGTCAACTTGATCTGAGATGCAGCTTTCAGCATGTTTTCGTTATATCATAGATATCCAGGTTTATTGGCGCTGTAGAGGCAGTGATTTGGATTATGACGTATTCTACAAAGTCTCCGTGCCCATTTGAAGTATACATGTGCTTTGAAAGGATTACTTTGTTGGCTCCTACCCCCACTGAGTGTTAACAACAGCTGCTGTGGGTTTATGTATTTCCTCGCCTTTTTGGATAAAACATCGCCGCATTCTTTTTGGGTAGGAGACCAGTTGGTGGATTATAAATGATGGATATAAATGCCCAACTCTTAAGCTTACTAATACTCCCGGCCCAGATGGAATGTCTTCCGTCCTCTTAAAAAATGGTGGAAATGACATGAATCTACTTCTTCTCAAGATATTTTCAACATTGATAAGGAGTGGAACATATCCAAACAGCTGGAAGAAATCCTACGTTGTACCAATTCACAAAACCGGACCTACAGCGGACATAGATAATTACCGCCCCATCAACATTACTTCCGTAGTTTTACGTGTGATGGAAAAGATTGTAAAGAAGCAAATTGTTCAGTATTTGCTCTCGAATGACTTTAAGAAGAAGTTGTACCGCACGTAAGTCTGACAGTGCTCCATAGCAGCTAGGTTGTAATGATTTCTAAGATTGTAACTGATGACAGCGGTAGGTTTAGTTATTGGCTCGGAGGAATGCAAGAGAAGATTAGTTAGCTTGTAGTAAAAGATAAGGTTTAGCTTAAGGCGTCTTTTCCAGAGGGGTTCTAATCTTAGTCTTTAGCATCGCTCATGGTATTCCAGACCACTTTCTAAACCAAGAGTTCTTGAGGTAAACTGCCGTTGCACTCCCTCTAATTTAAGCTTGTCATTTTGTCTTAGTCCGCTAAGAATAAACGGGCAGTATTCTAAGATAGGTCGGACACATACTTTGTATAATAAAACCCTAGTTTCACAACAAAAGAAATTGCGTGTTATGCATCCTATCAGCCTTCGCGTTTTACGTCTGGCATAATCAGTCTGTTCAGCGAACGTTAGGTTACTAGAGTATCTAATACCGAGATCTACGACTGAATTGAGCTTAGCTAGTTTTCGCCCATTTATTTCAAAAGTTAGATCAAGCTTACTGTTGCCGATACAAATCCAGCCGCATTTGTCAATGTTAAAATTTAGACAGGATTCAGCACACCACGTTGCAAGGCTACTTAGTTCAAGATGTATTTTAGTAACCATATCGCTTAATTCATGAGTGTAGCAGGAGTAGACGACTTTGAGGTCGTCAGCATATAGGAATGGTTTACCTGAGGTGAAGCACTTGCAAATGCTGTTAATGTAAACTGTGAATAAAAGTGGACCTAGGACACTACCTTGCACGACCCCACTTGAGATCTGCCTAGGATGAGACAATACAGATCCAACTTTGGTTATTTGTACCCTGTTGCTTAGAAATGATTTTAACCAGTTCAGTAATGGGTTGCGAATTCCACAAGAGTACAGCTTCTCAAAGAGAATACTGTGAGATACCATGTCAAATGCCCTAGATATATCGAAGTATAGAACAACGACTAGCTTACGTGCTTCGCGACTACTAGTGATGCAGTTGAAAAAGTCGAAGTGGCAAGTAACGCAGGATCTATTTTTGAGAAATCCGTGTTGAGACCTTGTAACAAGATCTTCCCTAATTAGGTAGTCTGACAATTGATCCTTTACAACTTTCTCCATGATTCGTGAGATAACTGGGGTTATATTTATGGGTCTGTAATTGCGGACGTTTGCCCTATCACCAGATTTGTAATGTGGAATTATGAAGCTAGTTTTCCACTCACTAGGGTAAGTGCCAGTGTCCATAGATATTGAGAAGAATTTAAGAAGTAACAGGGTATATCACACCCACTGTTTTTGAAAATTATCGAAGCGAGGCCATCCGGTCCCGTACTAGTGGAAGGTTTAAGGCTTTTAATTGCTTGTACTATTAACTGATTAGTGAACACAATGCTTTCAAGGGAAGAGATAGTAAGGGGGCGGTTTCACCAGGCATATGTGTTTCTAAACTAAAGTTTGCAAACCAATCACTGAAAGTTCACAGATAGTGGCAGGTTCATTGTAGATTACTTTGTCGTGAAGTAAGTATGGGATTTCCCTCGCCGACTGCATTCGTTTTTTAAGAAGTGCCGTTAAGTTATAAACTTTGGAGGTACTTTCAAGTGCCGTTAACTCTTCGTCGAGGTCCTTTTGAGAGCGTAGGCGCTTGATAGATTCAAGAGACTCGTGGATTGAGAGCAATAGTGATATGTCCTTAGTGGAATAGTACTGTTTCTTCAGCTTCCTTAACTTATTACGGTGTGCCCTTGGAATATATTCAGTTCGGTGTCTACTTAATTTCACTATTTTCTTTGGAGCAACTGTATCTAGACAAAGGGTAACATTCCTGTAAAACAGGGTTACTAAGGCCTCCAGGGAGTCAGTGGTAAAATAGTCATCCCATTGACAGAGTCGAATAAGTTCTTGGACTAATCCCCAGTCTGTATATTTGTAACTACGACATATTGTGCTTCCTGAATCTTGTTTGTTTCCTGTATTTAGTGGTGAGAAAGGCAGAGAGCAGAGTACCATTCTATGGTCACTACTGGAAAATCGATTACCAACATACGTGGATACTGGGATTGTGTCATGACAAAAAACAAGGTCCAACATGTTGTCACCACGAGTAGGTGTCTGGACGTGTTGTTGCCATCCATAACAGTCTATAGTGGCAAGTAATTCGTCGAAGCGTTGGGGGCCGGAACTAGTTAGCCAATTGACTTCTGGAAGATTGAAGTCCCCTGCAATTATTTTGTAATTAGCACTAAACGAGGATGCGTGTGCAAACGATTTAGCTAATAACGCATCAGTTTCTTTTGTTGCGCTTGGTGCTCGATAAACACAGCCTATGAGAAGTTTGTACTTATCTCCATGTAAGACAACCCAGAGTGAGTCAGGTACATTATTCATTGTTTCATCTTCCACCTTACTGACTACAAATGAGTTATGTATATATATGAGACATCCTCCACCACGCTTGCAATCTCTGTTTGCACGGTGTACAGTGTAATCATCGATACCTATATGCACATCAAGTACAGAGGATGAGCACCATGACTCAGTAATCAGAGCTACAGTAGGCTTGGCGACTAATAATAATGTCCTTAGTTCAGATATCTTATTGATTAAGGAACGTGCATTAATTAGCAATATCGTGAATAAGTCACGGGATACTACAAACTGGCTTAAAATGTCACCATAACCTAAATCTATTTGTGCGTCAGCACCGCAAGAATTTATGAATGAAAAGGAGGTCGGACTGGGTGTCTGTACATCGGGTTGGAGTGCAATGAGGTGGTCCTAGGTGCCATGGGTCGTACCAGTGGTTTGGGACACCTGGAAAATTTACCATGTGTTCCTGGATATAAGGGTAGTAGAGGTTGGGCCTAGGTTGACGGTTAAAAGGCATAGCATCAAAGGTCTACCCATCCAACTGCTATTCGTCATACCGGTATACACCTTCGGGTTGTTTTTATAACTTAAAGGGAATTGTGAAGGAAGGTGCTTTGGCTGCAAGACTTTAGGAGTCTTGGAGCCTGACTTTCTATAAGGTGGAGCATGCGGAACACCTCCAGATATACTTATGTTTCGAGAGGAGTTTTTCGTAACAAGTGATGGTTTGTTGGCATTCTTACTCTCAGCAGGCTTATTGAATACAAAGTATTCTTCCCCATCATTAGTCTCAACCCTGCGAAATTTGTTCATCGTGGTGAGGTTACTACGTTTGGGGGGAAATTTCTTAGAACAACTTGCAGAAGTTCTAGTCATTTTAACATCTTTCGATGAGGCTTTATTTACAGGGGTACTGGTATCTAAATCAGTTCCTAGTTCCATTGGCAAGCGTGTTTGTTGTGTAGTTTGCTGAATGCTAGTTTCAGCACTAGGTGTCTGTTGCTGTGCACGATCCTTTTTTGGTAAATCAAAGCTAGAGGAGATGACCAGGTTATGAGGCGATATGTGAACTGTTTAGCAGGCACTTCGTCAGATTATACACTTTAGAGAACGATGAGGTCGTGGATTTGCCACGTAAAACAGACGAATGTTTAAGTGACATAATTTTCACCACACATGAGATCGATAAAGCTGTCGCAAATCTTAAGCTTAGTAACACTACTGGCCCAGACGGTATATCTTCCGTTCTGCTGAAAAAAGGTGGTAATGACATGAGTTTACTCTTACTCAAGTTATACTCAATTTCATTAAGCGATGGGACATACCCTAACTGCTGGAAGAAGTCTTATATTGTACCTATCCATAAATACGGGCCTATAGCTGATATCAACAACTACCGCCCCATCAACATCACGTCTGTAGTTTCACGTGTAATGGAAAAGATAGTTAAGACTCAAATCATTCAGTACTTGCTGTCAAATGACCTACTATCCCCATCCCAATACGGTTTCTTAAGTAGAAGGTCGTGCATTACTTGCCACCTAGATTATTTTGACTACATTACACAAAGCATTGATAATGTGAGTTCGGTAACAACATTGTTTCTCGACGTTAGCAAGGGCTTCGACAAAGTCCCACATATCAGACTCCTAACAAAACTCCAATCCTACGGAATAACCGGAAATCTTCACAAATGGATAAGTTCTTTTCTCACAGAAAGAGAGCAATTAGTCAAAATCAACCACCAGTTGTCTTCCTCAAAGCCGATAACCAGTGGTGTAATACAAGGTAGTGTTCTTGGCCCTATTCTATTCCTCTTATTTATAAATGACATAGTCTCTGTAATCAAGTGTGGCAAGCCATACCTTTTTGCAGATGATCTCAAGATAGTATATGATTATGGGTCCGGTGATATGAGCGTCGAAAGCAAGATCCAACAAGACTTAGACGATCTAGGCGATTGGAGCGAAAAGTGGCAACTGACTTTCAACCTAGACAAGTGCGGTATAACCCACATTGGACGCTGGAAGCCGATAATGTGCCTATATATGTACGGTAAGCTCCTCTCAAAACTGAACATAGTCACAGATCTCGGGATAGCATACTCAGATTTATCCTTTTCCGATCATGCGAACAAGGTTGTATCTGACTGTAAACGACTTACTGGCTTTGTACTGCGTAACTTCTGCACCCAAGAAGCAAGATTAGCTATATATAGGACATGTATCCGTCCCAAACTTGAATATTGTGCTCTCCTATTTAGTAACCTCAGGACTGTAGACAGAAAAAAAATCGAAAGTGTCCAGAGATTCCTCACCAAACGCATAATAGGGTTCGACCAACAAGTGGAATATGTTGACAGGTGTGTACGTCTGAAATTAGAACCTCTGTGGTTAAGGAGAGTGAAGTGTAACTTATTTCTACTCTTCAAAGTCATTAGGAAACATTGCTACAGTAACTCATCATAACGTGGGAAAATATTAAATCATATCAGCTGCGAAACCACGACTACCTTGTCAAGGTGGCTACCCACAGAAAATCCATTAGGGCAAACTTTTTCACCATAAAATATTGCACTCTTTGGAACCAACTACCACCTGAAATAAAATGTTGTGAAAACCCCGATGGGTTCAAACGGAGTCTAGAAAGACACTTTAACATGTCCACCCTAGCTCGTCTAAAAGACCACAACTGTTGGTAGAACGGAAATTGAAGGCCAGTCCAGTCTTCAGTAAAGCCACATACATCCAAAACTTACTCGGGTTTTTTTGTTAATGCGAAGTCGATATTCCTATATTTCATGATGTGCTCCATTGAATGACTGGTTATCATATTGTTCCCACAAGCCAAAGACAGAAACGTCAGCAACCATGTAATTTAAATATAAACCAAATTTATGAAATTTAAATAATGCTTATCCATGCCTGTACATTTGGTGTGTCCTACACAGGTAGGAAAAAGTGTGTATTTTATTAAAATATTATTAATAAGTATGATTGCTAATCGTATATGTAATTTATCAGACTGATGATGCCTGAAAACTGGCGTCCCTCATGTACAAAATGAGAATATACTATCATTATTATCATATAACTCGATTCTAATACTTACGCAGCGAACGTCAGCTAATTTACTGATTTCTATTCTCTATAATTTTCACCAAGTTGTGTTGGTAAAAGCAACGCTGGAAATAATTGTAATCGCATCCACACCTTTTAACATTTTACATATGTACATACTAATATAATAATACTTATTAATCATGCATGTTCAATTCTTAAATTAGATTGTCATTAAAATACTTAAAATGATTAAAATATTTATGCATCAAATGTTCTCTTGCTTTACCACGCTTGTTTTCCCTATAACACTCAATTATTGAGCCTAGTGTATTATTTGATATACGAATTATATTATTGATTATACTCTTATCATATATGGTTTGATTTACTCTACGGCTCCCTGTAGACTAACTACCATTCTTCAGTATACACACACTGAAGTACTGTTAACCAAATGCTAAAATTTTGTTGGTTCTGTGTTAATATCTTTTTATAATATGTCTAGACAAGTTACTTTGCAATGTCAGATGTTTACTATATATAAGCACACTAAGTCCTGCCAACCGACCTTACCTTCAGTTCATACTACCTACATTGAACCAACTATAGTGTTCTGCTGAATCTTGCTCCACTATTCACAAAACCTATTCTTTTTACTCTTCAAGGTTTTAGCTTCTCATAAAGTAGTCTGTTCATTAAGATGCATGCACACATATATAATATGTTCATAAATATGTACGTGGAGACCTATTGGAAGCACTCATTGAGAAGGCTAGTTAGATGGAATATGAGGTACGAACATGTCTGGTACCAAGCAATATATTTGCGGTAGGCATAATATTCAGTCTCAGAGCCTAACATCCAAAAAGGAGGGAGAGTGGCGTTAGCTGATCAGTAGATATGGTGGGGATCACTAAGGTGAATCGCCCCGTTCTGCAGGAACAGCAATATACAATTTGAAGGCTCGAGCTATTTCTGATTTTTATGAGGGCTTAGATCTTTATCTTGAAAAAGATAATAGTGAACGCCTTGACAGATAATGCTTCTACCTTTAAATATATGCCATTCGCTCAGCTTATTGTTGAGATGCGACCACGTGGGATCTGCACAGATTTATGGGGCATCTTATAAATTAACTTGCTATCCATTGTCAAATCTTTAAATACCACTTCACAATATCTTGTCTCACTTATTTTCTCATAACGTCTTCACTTGATCCTCATTATATTCCATTAAACCTAACATTTTATAGCTATTTATGAATTTGATTCGACTTATTCTATTCCTATTCTCTGGAGGGTACGGTTGTGCACCAAATAGAAAAAAAGGCATGAAATAAAAACAACTGGCTTGAAAATAATTGTATTAAAGCCAAAAGTGGACATCATGATAGTACAAAATATATTGGTTTTATTATACATTGCAAATGAACGTTGTCGGCCTAAGGATTAATTACTTCCCCATTCTATTTCCCATATAAATGCATTTATTGATGATATATTTCAATTACTTATTTTATTACACTTTAATGTTTCACCTTAGCACTTTAACTTTTCTAAAACAGCTTTCAATCCCTTGTAAACGTTGTACTTACCTCAATATTGGTTGGTTATCGTATGCCGACAACCACGGGATGAAAACGAAACGAAGTCGGTTTTCCCGCGAAACCTGGAGGACAACTGTACAATTCAATAACTATACGGCCTGGCTCAGACAATGAGTGTAATTATATATATGTATCAAATATTTAACTGTTTAAACATTATTAACTTGTAGACAATTTAAGATTTGACATTATAACATAGTTGATCGTGCCTGTAAAAATGGCATGCATTTTCATGTAAATTTATGTTTATATGAAAATAAAATTATTATTATTATCAATACGATGTCCGACCTCTAAGCACAAAAAGCATGCTCTATGGCGGCGGACGCAGCTCCATCTGTCTCGCACATCTAATCCAACAAACTTCTGACATGAAGCAGTAGCATGGTCAGACCTACAGAGAATGCACAGTCGCTTGGGTGCAGGGGTCCTTTCTCCCTGTATTGCGAATGATGTGCCCCCATGACTACCCTGTCTATTTAGTGAAACCTGGGCGTTCGGGCGGTTAAAGCCCTCTGAAACGAGGCGTCCGTATCGGCTTCGTGCCACTCTTGCCTCTGTAGGAACAAACTGGCAAAGATCCTGAAAGGATGGCTCTTACCCTTCTTGATTCCTTACGTTTGCTAGTCTGGCCCAATTCCTTCGAACTGCTATCGGCAATATGCGTACTATTCTCTCGAGAGTTGTTACGGAATTTAAGCCCGACAAATAGTTCATTTCAGTTATGGCAATCAGGCAATTCTCAAGCTGTATTGATAGACGGGATAGAGATTCTCCATCTTCTGCCACAGGTCGTAGGCTTCTAATCATGTCTTCAATACGGTTTCGTGAGATGACGTGGATCTCCCCAAACAGATCCTGTAAGATACCCTTAGATCGCGCATATGCACTCTCAGGACGCAAGATCACGCACTCATGTATGACTGCTTTAGCTCGACCTTTACAATGGTGCAACAGATATAACATTCTTTGACCAGGGTCCTTTACTCTATTCTCGACATAACACTCGAATTCCTTGGTAAATCTCAAGTAGTCAGCACCGTTTCCATCAAAATAGGACATTTCAACCTTAGACATGTCAAGTTTCTCTACGACCGCGCTCTTCTCGACCGTAACAGGAGCGTCCCCGCCAACCATTGAGGCACAATCTTTCACATATCGCTCTAGCTGCTCCCGGTTATCAATGACACTGCCCCTTTCATATTCCTCAATGTTCCGTTCGTCGTCCGCGGCTAACTTCACATGCAGCTCGGTCATTTCGACATCATGTCTAGCCTTTAGCAACTTTTTCTCTAACTCTAACTCTAATTCCTGTCGAAGATGTTTCTCTTTTAGCTGCGCCCTTAGAAGCGATGACTTAGCACTAGTTACTCGCGATAATGATGATTTCGAACTACTGACATGAGAGCCGGGGCACGAAAGATTATCAACATGATCATTTATACAAATGGGGGCTTGCCGACTCTCCGACTGCTGCTCCGAAATTTGCTTCCCTGATCTGGTTTGCATTGTTCCAAAGAAAAGTGTATTTTCAACAACGTTGCGTGCTGCCAAATCACCACAGTTTCTTCTGGACGAACGTTCAGTACTGACCAGTTCACTACGGGATTTTCTTCAATGACAAGTCCCCTTTCGTTAAGTACTGTAAGCGCAATATCGCTTAAAATTAAGTCACGCGTAGATAAAGGCTATCCTGGTCCAGAACAAACAAGAAGCCGGTCACTGTTTCTACGGTACTATTAATAAACAAATCAATAATTATATATATACAACAAATCTTAACGGTTTTAAGAGTACAAAGCACAACGCTTAACAGAAAGCAAGGTACCGCTATCAGAGCGGAATAACGTTAAAGCCGAAATTGCGAGCTAGCCGGAACCAGACACGACCGTTCAGGCAAGCAGTCAGTAGAAGAATGAACTCAAGTAAGGCATGGCATAAAACAGAGAGCGTTTAAGAGAGATAGACCGAACATACGCACAAAGATAGAATTTAATTGGCAACTTAACCAGGTAGGAAAATACAGATGAAAATCAATAAATAAGATAAACTCGACAAAATAGTACAAAGTTAGACATGGGTCAGCAAAAATAACAGTTCACAAAATACTCTGATTGGGTCACGAGTTCAACTGTATGACTAAACGGATCGAGGTAAAAACACATACACACAGTTCAATAAACGAGCAGGGATAGACACGTTAGGCATGGATAATTAGGTTGCAACAACGCTAGGCTGATCTGGGACAGGTTGAATTGATTCAAGGAGGGGAATAGAATTGATCTTGCAGCTATGATAGTATAGGTGCATTTGAAAGGACGAAAGGCATTGGTCAGTTCGGTGAGAATAAGCCAAGTGTAAACGAGAGGGTGATTGTTAAATTGACTTACATGAATAAAGGCGTGTCTAGCTTCAAGTTACTGTTTTAATTCTTTCGTCTTTGGTGTAAATCACTCTGTGACTACGCTTGTTTGACAAGATACGTCGTGTATTGTTCGTCATTTTATTCAACGATACAATGAAATGAGCATGTTTCCGTTCATAAGTTCATGTTGTATATACTGAATTGATGTCATCTGTCATCTAGCTGTTGGTAATTCTGTTTGTGTCCGGACGACTTACACTCGGATCATCAACCTGAGAAGGAATGTAGGCGTACTGCTGTAAGTACTACAGTTATTCAAGGGTAGTTTTTCGTGCCAGAATCCACAACATTTGATGTGTTGATTGTACATATTTTGTGTTAAATACTTGTGTGGTTTCCAATTATTGTAATTGCTGGTTAATCTTGTTTGTGTGCTGACATTCCAAAACTTACAGTCGTCAACCTGAGAAGGGTTGCAGGCGTACTGGTGTAAGTCCTGCAATTCGTCACAGGAATTCCATCAAGACATGATCCGCCAAGTTATTTGTACTGTTTGTGTATACGTGTGGTGTTTCTTCTCAATTTGTGATTTTGGATTAATTGTGTTTACCTGTTGTTTTCGTACCTTGTTGTTATTGCGTAATTTTGTTGAAATTTTCGTCGTGATTACTTCTGAAGTTGTTTCTAGTCTTCTACGTTCGTGAATGAATTGATTGATGTTAGAGACAGCAGATGGGTCGTATACGCCAGGGAGGCTATTTCTGAGAATGAAATGCATACGGAGATAATTGTCAGCTGTGGTCCCACACGCCGGGGAGCGAGAGTGTAGACGACTGAGGCTCGCGTACGTCACCGTTACTAGAACTGAGGCAGAATGAGCGACAAGCGATTGCAGTGGTAATTGGTAGTGAGTAGATAAGAGGATGTGCGTAGAGTATCGTGAGGTGGCGCTATGGTCACGCTGCATTCTGCGCGAGTCATTCTAGCAAGTGGCGATTGTGTTGCAAGATGTCAAGTGGATACCTTTAATTCGAGGGTGTAGGTCGTCATTGATGTGTGAGATTGTGCTGTGGGTATGCTTGTGGTGTGTTGGCTTTCTGTTTGTTTTCCTTTTCCGCTCTGTCCGTGTGACCCAGGTTCTCGCAATGGCATCCAAGTCAACGTGTATTGGTCGTGATGGAAAAAGGGATGGATCAATTTTTGCCAGGGAGTGTCAATGTAGTTGAAGATTGAAAGATCAATTCATGGTTGTTTGCTCAAACCCACCTTCCCCAATTTTCGCGGAGGCATCAATACGACAGTCATCGTCTCATCGGTCGCTGTTCAGAAAGAAGTCAGGAGACAACCGTCAGAAGTAATATTGTGATTTGTTATTGTGATATTTGTTCATAGACCTTAGTTAAAACTTAATTTTAAAGCCGCCTATATGTTGGTGTTATAATAAATAATTCTTGAGTCACGAAACTGGGTTCTGGATTTTGCGTCCGTTCGTACTAAGCGTTTCTGAGGTGCTTCGAGGAACAGCGTGAGTCTCAGTGTAGCAAGAGTTGGGCATTTACGGTTTGCGAGACGTGGCTGACACCTAGTATTAGACACCTATTCTTTCTAATCCACGCCCTGAGGGTATATAGAACGAAATCGTCAGCTTGGCTGGTAGGACTTCTATAAATATCTCCAATCGTTGCAGTTCCTTTGTTCAAGTTAACGATACAACCTGCGGCTTCACAGGTGCAGCTGTCATTATCTTCTGACAACGCCGACCTAATTCGTATGTTATCTCGGATGGGTAGAGCAACCCTCCACTTTTCCGACTACTTACTCTGTCTGCTCTAATGCAAATGTACACATGTATGAATGGAGTTAAGTCTATATCCACTAACAACCATGTTTCGGTGATAGCAATCACATCCGGCTGTAGTTCCTGAGTCAACACTCCTAGTTCGGGGAGCTTATTCCTAAAACTTCAAGCGCTCGTGTAGCATATTGAGAGGCCTATGTCTTCACTCGACCTATAAACAGAGGTCTGGGCAACATAGGTTTCCCAGACCTCACTACCCGAAAACCCAACAGTTTCAGTTCTTTTTCACCTTTTTCTAATCGAGCCTTTAATTCAGCCACGGCTTCTCTTCTCCTAATTCTATCTTCCAGAGGCCAGTCTGGCCTAATTCTCATCTTTTTATTCTTGATCTTGAATGCATTGTTGAGAATAATACTTTTCTCCATCTCGTTCCCCAGTACCATCGTCAGCAGTCGTGGGGAACTTTCTGTTGCATAGACGATTTGTTTACCGATTCTGGTGACTTTCCTCACGTGAACTACAGTTGTTTTTTCCGGAAGTATTTCACAGATGACGGAGCTAACTATTTCGAGATCATCAGAATGTCGAGCAGTTGGATCTGCCTCCTTCGATTCCTCCAAGTTTCAAATTACCATACTGTAATTTGGGTCCGAAGGTTTAGCAATCTTATCAGTGTTTACGGCCGTTGAGGCCTTATCACTAATCCCAGTACTCTTCTCTTTCCTATGTTTCTTGAGCTTCCTATTCTTTGGCACTAGCCAGGTGGAATCAGTTGGTTCCACTTCACTCTCGCCGCAGTTAGAAGCCGTGCGTTCACCAGACAAGCAACGCTTCATCCTTGTGGTATCACAATGCTGTCTTACAATGTTGGCACTGTTTGCCCTCCTAGATTTTGGGGCTTTTGTGTGCTGTCGCTGACTTCTAAGCACACCTAACCTCTGTTACTTCTTTCGAAGATAGGGGATGTGGTTCCGTCCCAGTCTTATGACTTAGGCCAGAATCCTCGCATAAGACATCAATACTAGATGCTTCATTTTTCCACTCATCAGAGATTTTGTTAACTTCCTCGCCATGAGAAGTCCTACGGAATCTTGAATGAGGACGTCCAAAGGGTTTGTACAAAATTTGCACATCCACGGAGATAATGGATTGCTGCACCACCTATAGGCTGATGGTGATAAGCCAGCGAAAAATATATGGAAGCATAGACTGAAGCTATCCCACTGCATCCCATCATCCAACGGAAAGTGGCAGTCCCGTTGTCACCCACGTCTCATAAACCGTTAATGCCCAACTCTTGCTACACTGAGACTCACGCTGTTCCTAGAAGCTCCTCAGAAACGCTTAGTACGAACGGACGCAAAATCCAGAACCCAGTTTGGTGACTCAAGAATTATTTATTCTAACACCAACATATAATCAATGTTACAACTAAGGTCTGTGAACACATATTATAATAAATCACAATATTACTTCTGACGGTTGTCTCCTGACTTCTTTCTAAACAGTGACTGATGAGACGATGAGTGGCTGATTGAGGCCTCCACGAAAATTGGGGATGTTGGTTTTGAGAAAACAAAGATGAATTGATCGTACAGTATTCTAAAGTTACTTCTTGTTCTACGTAAGGAGATGCAAAGAGAAAGCTGAGGTTAAAGTGGATGATCCAAGGCTGACAAAATCTCTGGCAAATATATTGCACGAAGTCAAGTGCCTATCGACAACGATGTTAACTATGTGGTCCACCGGTACAACACTCATAAGCATTCTACGAATTGTGACAAAGACTTTTTTAAGCAAACCAGGAAAGAATAAGGGTGAACAATAAAGAAGAATAGGTAGGATGCAAGAGTTTATGAACTGTAAGAGGAGGGGTTGAGTTATACCCGAGTGCCTCAACTTCATAATGTAGAATGTCAGGCGGAATATTTTACTGGAGATCGCTAAGACATGGGAAGACCAGGAGAGATCAGAAGAGAGGATATGTCAAAGATACTTAATTTCTGATTTGATTCCTATATCATTGGCGTCAATCTTACAACTGTCATGAGAATCGATGACTTCTTTTAACTCTCTTTTACATCTTAAGCTGAAATTAACCGTTTGACATTTAGAAGGATTCAGTTTAAGACCGTTAGACTCAGACCATTTGCTGACTCCCAACACAAAGCTATTTATTTTAGTACAATCTAGCTTGTAGTTAACAGCCATTGAAACTGTTAAGTCGTTAGCGTACTTAACAAAGTTTGTTTCATCAGGGTGAGGCAAGTCATGCAAGAAGAAAGAAAAAGGAGAAAGGACAGCGCCTTGAGGGACACCATCTTCAGTAGGCAATAAAGTGGAAGACTTCCTTTTATATACGGCGCACTGCTTTCTTTCCGAGAAACGGAAATGTAACCAGTTAACAGCCCAACATTCTGTTTGACAAGCAGCAAGTTTATTCAATAAGATGTCCCCAGGGAACGAGTGAAAAGCAGACGTATAGTCTAAGAAGACGCAACGAACAAATTTAGCCCCCTTGTCTAGATTGAAAGCAATGTTACGATATTGTTGCGTGCGTCATTTGACTAAACTTGCGTACTTGTATATTCTAGTACTTCTTCACTTTTATTTATGTGCGCAGACGTTGTGGCTACTCGACGCCCACAACGTAAATCAAAAGGCACTTGCGAAGAGTACGAGCGTGTATTATAACAGTAGTCTAATTCCGAAATGGTGTCAAGGTAATATTCAACAGTAAATTGACAAATGTTTGCGAAGTACATATAAAATCAGTCTGTGTACACATATAATACAAGTATACAAATTAGATTAAAAAGCATGTTTGCAGTTGGTATAGGGGTACTAAATAGTTCCCCCAGCAGAACACTAAAATATAAAAAATTACATTTAAGTGTTCGAAAATAACATGCGTCAAAGTAATACGTAGCAACAATAGTACACAGAAGGCGATTTATTAAGCTGAAAAGTGAGCAGACTAAAGCGGTTGATAACATAGATAATAAATGCGATAATCTAGGAAAATTAGGTGTCAGCCTCGTCTCGTGACCGTAAATGCCCAACTCTTGCTACACTGAGACTCACGCTGTTCCTCGAAGCACCTCAGAAACGCTTAGTACGAACGGACGCAAAATCCAGAACCCAGTTTGGTGACTCAAGAATTATTTATTATAACACCAACATATAGGCGGCTTTAAAATTAAGTTTTAACTAAGGTCTATGAACAAATATCACAATAACAAATCACAAGATTACTTCTGACGGTTGTCTCCTGACTTCTTTCTGAACAGCGACCGATGAGACGATGACTGTCGTATTGATGCCTCCGCGAAAATTGGGGAAGGTGGGTTTGAGCAAACAACCATGAATTGATCTTTCAATCTTCAACTACATTGACACTCCCTGGCAAAAATTGATCCATCCCTTTTTCCATCACGACCAATACACGTTGACTTGGATGCCATTGCGAGAACCTGGGTCACACGGACAGAGCGGAAATGGAAAACAAACAGAAAGCCAACACACCACAAGCATACCCACAGCACAATCTCACACATCAATGACGACCTACACCCTCGAATTAAAGGTATCCACTTGACATCTTGCAACACAATCGCCACTTGCTAGAATGACTCGCGCAGAATGCAGCGTGACCATAGCGCCACCTCACGATACTCTACGCACATCCTCTTATCTACTCACTACCAATTGCCACTGCAATCGCTTGTCGCTCATTCTGCCTCAGTTCTAGTAACGGTGACGTACGCGAGCCTCAGTCGTCTACACTCTCGCTCCCGGCGTGTGGGACCACAGCTGACAATTATCTCCGTATGCATTTCATTCTCAGAAATAGCCTCCCTGGCGTATACGACCCATCTGCTGTCTCTAACATCAATCAATTCATTCACGAACGTAGAAGACTAGAAACAACTTCAGAAGTAATCACGACGAAAATTTCAACAAAATTACGCAATAACAACAAGGTACGAAAACAACAGGTAAACACAATTAATCCAAAATCACAAATTGAGAAGAAACACCACAGGTATACACAAACAGTACACACAACTTCGCGGATCATATCTTGATGGAATTCCTTTGAAGAATCGCAGGACTTACACCAGTACGCCTACAACCCTTCTCAGGTTGACGACTGTAAGTTTTGGAATGTCAGCACACAAACAAGATTAACCAACAATTACAATAATTGGAAACCACACAAGTATTTAACACAAAATATGTACAATCAACACATCAAATGTTGTGGATTCTGGCACGAAAAACTACCCTTGAAGAACTGTAGTACTTACAGCAGTACGCCTACATTCCTTCTCAGGTTGACGATCCGAGTGTAAGTCGTCCGGACACAAACAGAATTACCAACAGCTAGATGACAGATGACATCAATTCAGTATATACAACATGAACTTATGTACAAAATCACACACCAAGCACATTGGACTGCTCACTGATGCGTTACCCTTTGAAGAATTGTAGGACTTACAGCAGTACGCCTACAACCCTTCTCAGGTTGACGCCCTAGGTTGGAAAATCGTCGCAGAGTTCACTTGCTGACTTCCCTCTATCAGCTATATCCTCAAATCTGAACGGTAACACGCTCATGTCATTGTATCGTAGAATATAGATGACGAACAAACACACGACGTATCTGGTCAACCAAGCGAAGTCACAGAGTAATTTACACCAAAGACAGTAGCATTCAAACAGTAACTTGAAACTAGAAACGCCTTTATTCATGGAAGTCAGTTCAACAGTTACTCTCTCGTTTACACTTGGATTATCTTCTCGTAACTGAGCTGCTAGTCAGCGGATATGATAGTGGGGACATATGAGAACGACTCTTATCTGTGGGACAGCACTCTATTGCTAAGGCTCCTGAGTTCGAATGGCTTCTGCAAAATGAGAATAAATAAAAAAGTAAAAATAATAATAAAAAAATAATGGAAGTTGAAAATTGCCTAGAGCCGATGTTTAAATGCAAACTCCCGAATGAAAGTAAATGGTATGAGTCCGCTACTTCAGAAGGACACCGAACTGTATAATTCAGAAAACATATATTACTAGGCCCTCGATTTTCTTTTACATAGCTCACACACTCTGACTTTTGTGTTTAACTCCTTTTAGACCTCGTAAGTAGGTGAAATTATCACCTGTCTTTCACTTAAACCAATTGTTCGCAGGAAAGACTAGAATATCGGGAAACTAATATTTCTTGAAAAAAAAACAATAAAAATAATGATGAACCCATATCTGTTATATATTTTGAATTATTAACACCTTTTATATACTTCTGCACCTCTCTGTCGGTTTTCTTGTGTCTCCTTCTCTTTTCAAAGGTACTGCCTTCAACGAAGGTACTGATACAGCGCCACTATTCTCCATTTATTCGTGATATTGCTAGCTCATCTGGTAAATAACGGGATCACCGATATTATAAAGCCTGCTGACAAGTTCAAAGGCGGTCTCATAAACAACTGGAAATGTCACAAATATGGCGTACTTACGGGTGAATTTGAAGGTTTATAGACTTTGAAACACTTTATGAATCATTTGCTGATAATTGTTGCTTTTTCTGCGTCTCTTATGTATAACGTCAGCACCTATACGGAAATGCTACTTACCTTCCCAACTAACGCAATCATTTATGATTCCCGCGTGAAATTGACATGTATTTTTTTCAATCACAGTTTAGATTTGACGCTATATCTATTTCCTTATTTGTACACTTCATTTTAAATGTTTCTCTCACATTTACCAGTATTCAACTTATTTCTAAATTACCAAATCATATTGTATATTCTATAAGATTTAATATGTGTACATGTGTTCATGCCTGAAAAATGGCTGGTTTCTGTTACAGAAATAAAAAATTATTATTATTATCTTTCAAATGCACCGATACTATCATAGTCATTGCACAAGGTACTTGAGTTGACAAGCGTCCTTCTCATTGTGGATGACAACACCAACGACGACTGATTGATATCAGTTGATGAAATCAGCGGTGGATCAGAAGCTGTTCTCTTTCGGTTTTAGAAGTTTGTCTAACTGCAAGACTACCACCACTGCTCTCCTTTACTATTAGTTCGGGTTTAGCACTATCATCTGATGATAGGTGTGCTACACGCTGATCAATTAAACTGACGGTCTCACAAGTATGCACACCTTCTGGAACTGCATCTGCGTTCAATTCTAATTCACGTTGTAGTTGTACAGAACGCTGATTTCATCATGATCAACCAAAGAGTAATCTGCACTATCATGATCATTATCACAGATATTTAATTTACCGTGAAGTTCATCATTTTCAAATTCTTTAATGACAGAATTAGACAATTTTGGTTCCTCCTCACAAATCATTAAAGGTTTTATATCTTCACTCTGACTAGTAATACCTTGTAAACTTTTGGAGTCAGAACTGCACTCTGAAGCAGTAACTCTATTCTGTGACACTCTATTAAACAATGGCTTACCAGTTGCAACTACAGGCTTCTTGACCACACCGTCAGTCCTTGATTTCACATTTATCTCATCACCAAACTTTCTCACTGATTCACAGTTCATCATTGCACGAACGTTTTGCAAAGCTGTAAAACAAAACCGTGTTTGTCTTGCATCTTACAACTTATCGGTTGAGGATGTACTACAAAACCTGTTACACTCACCAGGTCTATATGCATTACTAGACACCATAGAGCCTTCTCGATATCCACCTCTCTGAGGCCTATCCATCATCAATGCTTGCGTTTTGCTCTCAGACTGCTCTAATCTAGGGGTGAGATGCAGTAGACTGGCAAACTTGCTCATAGATTGGCTCACACTATCTTTTACTAGTTTCAGAATATCATCAAATTTTGGATCGATATCCTCTTCCTCCATACGGGAGCTTATCTTCACCCACTTCCTTTGCAGTTGAGCAGGTAGGCGTCTCGCTATTACTTATAGGACAAAACTCGAGGTGAGTTCGCTCATGCAATTCATCGAAATCAATTCATTCTTGTAAGTCAACAGATTATCCAAAATCTCAGTGAGTGCCATGCAGTCATCTCGTAATTGACCACCATTACCCTTAACAGCCTCGAATAATTTCCCTACAATTATCGAAGGTCTTCCAAACCTTTGACGTAGTATGCTCATAGCCTCGTAGTAGCCCTCTTTTGGCCTCACAACCTTACAGCACTGTACAGCTCTTGCAGCATCTTCAGTGCAATACCTCATTAAATACATTAACTTCAATTCATCACTTAATAAAGAAGTACTCAGCATGATCCGAAACTCCCTTACAAATTGTAAATAATCGGCCGGGTTTCCATCGAAACACCGTGGTTCAAATTTAGGGAGTTTGATGTTCCTATTATCCCTGAACGGCGAAACAGTAACACCAACCATGTCATGCTTAACATCAGACACATCGGTACAATTAACAGACAAGTCACCATGACTTACTTTCCTGTTTGCATCCAAGACACTCTGTCCCTTCTTTGACCCAGGCATTGTTGAACTTTACCCAATTCCAAAAATGTTCCAGATATTGCTTGTTCAAAGAGGACTTGACCGGCACCAGGAAAGATGAACGGTGACTATCCAAACTGTTACCAGCTATCTGAATCGGCCAGAATCTGTTTCTACCATCAGAAACTGTCAGCCACCTCTCATAAACCGTTAATGCCCAGCTCTTGCTACGCTCGGGCCCACGCTGTTCCTTGCAGTTTTTCAGAAACGCTTAGTAATAACGGACGCAAAAACCAAAAGACCGATTGGCCGCTCGAGAATTCTTTATTGTAACACCAACATGTAAAAAATAATTCCACTCAAAGGTGTGAACAAATATTACAATAATAAATCACAAGATTACTTCTGACGGTTGTCTCCTGACTTCTTTCTGAACAGCGACCGATGAGACGATGACTGTCGTATTGATGCCTCCGCGAAAATTGGGGAAGGTGGGTTTGAGCAAACAACCATGAATTGATCTTTCAATCTTCAACTACATTGACACTCCCTGGCAAAAAAGGGATCCAACCCTTTTTCCATCACGACCAATACACGTTGACTTGGATGCCATTGCGAGAACCTGGGTCACACGGACAGAGCGGAAATGGAAAACAAACAGAAAGCCAACACACCACAAGCATACCCACAGCACAATCTCACACATCAATGACGACCTACACCCTCGAATTAAAGGTATCCACTTGACATCTTGCAACACAATCGCCACTTGCTAGAATGACTCGCGCAGAATGCAGCGTGACCATAGCGCCACCTCACGATACTCTACGCACATCCTCTTATCTACTCACTACCAATTGCCACTGCAATCGCTTGTCGCTCATTCTGCCTCAGTTCTAGTAACGGTGACGTATGCGAGCCTCAGTCGTCTACACTCTCGCTCCCCGGCGTGTGGGACCACAGCTGACAATTATCTCCGTATGCATTTCATTCTCAGAAATAGCCTCCCTGGCGTATACGACCCATCTGCTGTCTCTAACATCAATCAATTCATTCACGAACGTAGAAGACTAGAAACAACTTCAGAAGTAATCACGACGAAAATTTCAACAAAATTACGCAATAACAACAAGGTACGAAAACAACAGGTAAACACAATTAATCCAAAATCACAAATTGAGAAGAAACACCACACGTATACACAAACAGTACAAACAACTTCGCGGATCATGTCTTGATGGAATTCCTTTGAAGAATTGCAGGACTTACACCAGTACGCCTACAACCCTTCTCAGGTTGACGACTGTAAGTTTTGGAATGTCAGCACACAAACAAGATTAACCAACAATTACAATAATTGGAAACCACACAAGTATTTAACACAAAATATGTACAATCAACACATCAAATGTTGTGGATTCTGGCACGAAAAACTACCCTTGAAGAACTGTAGTACTTACAGCAGTACGCCTACATTCCTTCTCAGGTTGATGATCCGAGTGTAAGTCGTCCGGACACAAACAGAATTACCAACAGCTAGATGACAGATGACATCAATTCAGTATATACAACATGAACTTATGTACAAAATCACACACCAAGCACATTGGACTGCTCACTGATGCGCTACCCTTTGAAGAATTGTAGGACTTACAGCAGTACGCCTACAACCCCTCTCAGGTTGACGCCCTAGGTTGGAAAATCGTCGCAGAGTTCATTTGCTGACTTCCCTCTATCAGCTATATCCTCAAATCTGAACGGTAACACGCTCATGTCATTGTATCGTAGAATATAGATGACGAACAAACACACGACGTATCTGGTCAACCAAGCGTAGAAACAGAGTAATTTACACCAAAGATAATAGCATTCAAATAGTAACTTGAAACTAGAAACGCCTTTATTCGTACAAGTCAATTTAACAGTTACTCTCTCGTTTACACTTGGCTTATCCTCACTAAACTGACCATTGATATTTGTCCTTTCAAACGAACTGATACTAGCATAGTCATTGCGCAAGTTACTTGAGTTGATGGGCGTCTGTTTCATTGTGGATGACAGCACCAACGACGACTGACTGATACCAGTTGATGATGTTAGCGGTGGATCAAAGCTGTTGTTGCTCGACTTTCAAAAGTTGTCTAACTGCAAGACCACCAAATCTGCTGTCTTTTACTATCAGCTCAGGTTTAGCACTAGCATCTGATGATAGGTGGGCTACATGCTGATCACTCACACTGACGGTCTCACAAGTATGCATGCCTTCTGCAACTGCGCCTGCATTTATTTCTACTTCACGTTCAAGTTGTACAGAACTTTTGTTCAACTTAGCAGTAGTAGGCATATCCTTCATTTCATCATTATCAACCAAAGAGTAATCTGCACTATCATGATCATTATCACGAATATTCACTTTACCATCAACTTCATCATTTTCAAACTCTTTAATAACAGAAGTAGACAATTTTGGTTCCTCCTCACAAATCCTAAAAGGTTTTATAACTTCACTCTGACTAGTAATACCTTGTAAACTTTTGGAGTCAGAACTGCACTCTGAAGCAGTAACTCTATGCTGTGACACTCTATTCAACAATGGCTTACCAGTTGCAGCTACAGACTTCTTGATCGCACCGTTATCGTCACACAATTCGGAGTCAGGCCTGGAGTTTACATTTAGCTTATCACTGAACTTGCTCACCGGTTCACAGTTCACTTCTGTATGCACTTCTTGCAAACGTGTACAACACAACCGTGTTTGTCTTGCATCTTACAACTTATCTGTTGAGGATGTACTACAAAACCTGTTACACTCACCAGGTCTATATGCATTACTAGACACCATAGAGCCTTCTCGATATCCACCTCTCTGAGGCCTATTCGTCATCAATGATTGCATTTTGCTCTCAGACTGCTCTATTCTAGGGGTGGGACTCAATATACTGGCAAACTTGCTCATAGATTGGCTCACACTATCTCTTATCAGTTTCAGAATATCATCAAATTTTGGATCGATATCCTCTTCCTCCATACGGGAGCTTATCTTCACCCACTTCCTTTGCAGTCGAGCAGGTAGGCGTCTTGGTATTACTTCTAGTATAAAACTCGAGTTGGGGTCACTAATGCAATTCATAGAAATCAAGGTATTCTTATAAGTCATAAGATTATCTAGAAACTCAGTAGGTGCCTTGGAGTCATCTTGAAGTTGACTTCCGTTACCTTTGACAGCTTCGTATACATTCCTTACAATCATTGAAGGGCTTCCAAACCTTTGACGTAATATGCTCATAGCCTCAGCGTATCCCTCGTTAGGGGGCATCAGCTTACAGCACTGTATGGCGCTTGAAGCATCTCCAGTGCAATACCTCATTAAATACATTAACTTCAATTCATCACTTAATAAAGAAGTACTCAGCATGATCCGAAACTCCCTTACAAATTGTAAATAATCGGCCGGGTTTCCATCGAAACACCGTGGTTCAAATTTAGGGAGTTTGATGTTCCTATTATCCCTGAACGGCGAAACAGTAACACCAACCATGTCATGCTTAACATCAGACACATCGGTACAATTAACAGACAAGTCACCATGACTTACTTTCCTGTTTGCATCCAAGACACTCTGTCCCTTCTTTGACCCAGGCATTGTTGAACTTTACCCAATTCCAAAAATGTTCCAGATATTGCTTGTTCAAAGAGGACTTGACCGGCACCAGGAAAGATGAACGGTGACTATCCAAACTGTTACCAGCTATCTGAATCGGCCAGAATCTGTTTCTACCATCAGAAACTGTCAGCCACCTCTCATAAACCGTTAATGCCCAGCTCTTGCTACGCTCGGGCCCACGCTGTTCCTTGCAGTTTTTCAGAAACGCTTAGTAATAACGGACGCAAAAACCAAAAGACCGATTGGCCGCTCGAGAATTCTTTATTGTAACACCAACATGTAAAAAATAATTCCACTCAAAGGTGTGAACAAATATTACAATAATAAATCACAAGATTACTTCTGACGGTTGTCTCCTGACTTCTTTCTGAACAGCGACCGATGAGACGATGACTGTCGTATTGATGCCTCCGCGAAAATTGGGGAAGGTGGGTTTGAGCAAACAACCATGAATTGATCGTTCAATCTTCAGCTGCATTGACAGGGTCATTACGGGATTTGAGCGAATGTACAAGGCTAGTCAATATAATTTCTACATAGTTTTCAGAAACGCAGAGGTAATAACCATTGGTCTAAATTAGACACATGCTCCAGTAGATGATTTATGTATGGGTATAATTCTAAAGTCCTTCCAGACATCACGCACACTATTATCGTAAAAAGATTTGTTAAATAGATCATTGAGGGGGTGGCACAGAATATAAGAATATTTTGAAAAAAATAATGCTAGGTACATAATCTGTACCTAAGCTCTGGGAAGGGTAAGACCAACAAGTAGAATATGTTGGCAGGTGTGTACGTCTGAAATTAGAACCTCTGTGGTTAAGGAGAGTGAAGTGTAACTTATTTCTACTCTTCAAAGTCATTAGGAAACATTGCTACAGTAACTCATCATAACGTGGGAAAATATTAAATCATATCAGCTGCGAAACCACGACTACCTTGTCAAGGTGGCTACCCACAGAAAATCCATTAGGGCAAACTTTTTCACCATAAAATATTGCACTCTTTGGAACCAACTACCACCTGAAATAAGATGTTGTGAAAACCCCGATGGGTTCAAACGGAGTCTAGAAAGACACTTTAACATGTCCACCCTAGCTCGTCTAAAAGACCACAACTGTTGGTAGAACGGAAATTGAAGGCCAGTCCAGTCTTCAGTAAAGTCACATACATATATCTCGACTCTAATACTTATGCAGCGAACGTCAGCTAATTTACTGATTTCTATTCTCTATAATTTTCACCAAGTTGTGTTGGTAAAAGCAACGCTGGAAATAATTGTAATCGCATCCACACCTTTTAACATTTTACATATGTACATACTAATATAATAATACTTATTAATCATGCATGTTCAATTCTTAAATTAGATTGTCATTAAAATACTTAAAATGATTAAAATATTTATGCATCAAATGTTCTCTTGCTTTACCACGCTTGTTTTCCCTATAACACTCAATTATTGAGCCTAGTGTATTATTTGATATACGAATTATATTATTGATTATACTCTTATCATATATGGTTTGATTTACTCTACGGCTCCCTGTAGACTAACTACCATTCTTCAGTATACACACACTGAAGTACTGTTAACCAAATGCTAAAATTTTGTTGGTTCTGTGTTAATATCTTTTTATAATATGTCTAGACAAGTTACTTTGCAATGTCAGATGTTTACTATATATAAGCACACTAAGTCCTGCCAACCGACCTTACCTTCAGTTCATACTACCTACATTGAACCAACTATAGTGTTCTGCTGAATCTTGCTCCACTATTCACAAAACCTATTCTTTTTACTCTTCAAGGTTTTAGCTTCTCATAAAGTAGTCTGTTCATTAAGATGCATGCACACATATATAATATGTTCGTAAATATGTACGTGGAGACCTATTGGAAGCACTCATTGAGAAGGCTAGTTAGATGGAATATGAGGTACGAACATGTCTGGTACCAAGCAATATATTTGCGGTAGCCATAATAATCAGTCTCAGAGCCTAACATCCAAAAAGGAGGGAGAGTGGCGTTAGCTGATCAGTAGATATGGTGGGGGTCACTAAGGTGAATCGCCCCGTTCTGCAGGAACAGCAATATACAATTTGAAGGCTCGAGCTATTTCTGATTTTTATGAGGGCTTAGATCTTTATCTTGAAAAAGATAATAGTGAACGCCTTGACAGATAATGCTTCTACCTTTAAATATATGCCATTCGCTCAGCTTATTGTTGAGATGCGACCACGTGGGATCTGCACAGATTTATGGGGCATCTTATAAATTAACTTGCTATCCATTGTCAAATCTTTAAATACCACTTCACAATATCTTGTCTCACTTATTTTCTCATAACGTCTTCACTTGATCCTCATTATATTCCATTAAACCTAACATTTTATAGCTATTTATGAATTTGATTCGACTTATTCTATTCCTATTCTCTGGAGGGTACGGTTGTGCACCAAATAGAAAAAAAGGCATGAAATAAAAACAACTGGCTTGAAAATAATTGTATTAAAGCCAAAAGTGGACATCATGATAGTACAAAATATATTGGTTTTATTATACATTGCAAATGAACGTTGTCGGCCTAAGGATTAATTACTTCCCCATTCTATTTCCCATATAAATGCATTTATTGATGATATATTTCAATTACTTATTTTATTACACTTTAATGATTCACTTTAGCACTATTGCTTTTCCAAAACAGCTTTCAATCCCTTGTAAACGTTGTACTTACCTCAATATTGGTTGGTTATCGTATGCCGACAACCACGGGATGAAAACGAAACGAAGTCGGTTTTCCCGCGAAACCTGGAGGACAACTGTACAATTCAATAAATATACGGCCTGGCTCAGACAATGAGTGTAATTATATATATGTATCATGGCATCAGGGCCTTTGTTGCTTCTGCTGACATCATGTTAGCCACACCTTCAGTGCGCGTGTGGTTATCTTCTGGGTGACCGGAGTAGATCACTGACGCAGCCGTTGACAATTTAGTGAGCCCGTTCCCGTTCCATCTGATTACACATATTCCCAGTACTTGGATTTCGTATCTTTTCATCTCGTTTGCGATCTGGGCAGCTTTACCGATCTCGTACATAGCGCGGACGTTACATGTTCCCACATAGACTTTTTATTTTGGTGCAAAGAGGTTCATCATGCTGAAGTTTCTGCAGCAACTTTGTTTACGGAGTGGGGTTGCTAGCCTCAGACCTGAGAAAGAATTGTTACATCAAGATAAAGTTTGGAGAGGAGCGACCTCTTGGGCTGCTCTTTTTAGAGCCAGAAAACAAGGAATACAAGGAATAATACAATCAGGACAACACCAGCAAGAGAAAATAATTCACAGCAAAAATAGCAACAAGCGACATCAACAATACAATACAACAACATGCAATGCAGTTAAGCACAGTTAACTAAAATGATACCAAAACCATAGACTCATTGACTTGGGCCAACCTGAATATGTAAATCCAACAATATATACAATTACAGATATGAGTTAGCGTTAAAAGGTAACAAAATGTCAAACAGTTTCTTATAAGTATTAGTAGTCAACAAGATTATGTCCACGTGTTTGCTGTTTTAAAGTAAACGGATTGCAATAATTTCCAAAACTTCGTGGTTAGATGTACCAGATAAATGAGTTTCATGTCACTAAGTGATTGCAGCGCACCAATCGAAAAGCCAAAAATTTTGCAGTAACCCGTTGGATGTCCTCATCCAAAGGGCAGTAGGACTCTTGATGTCCAAGAAATTGTCGAAAGACATAATTGATGAGCTTGCAACAGAAACCTTAGCCAAGGATGGCGGTTCAGGACTTAGTTGTAAGACTGAGGGTGTATCACCTCCTGAAGCCTCAGAAGCAAAAGAAGCACAGAGTACCCAAATATCTGTTGTTGTAAAGTGCAAAAAACAACAGAAATCCAAAAGGGCAAGTAGTGCCAGCATGGCAACACCAGCCTGTGAAATGGCCACGCCAAAGCGCAGCGTGTCTAGTGCACGAATGGCTTCTAGTCGCTGAGAAGACAGAGTAGGAGAAACCGACTCCACTTGGTTAGTGCCCAAAAGGTAAGAAGCAAAACAAACCTAAGGAAGAAAAAGTAGCCGAGTTTACCAACAAGGTCTCGACGGCTATTAGTACCAGTCAAACTCAGAAACCCACGGACTCTGGTTACAATGTTGTCATCTGGAATTCGGAGAAATCTAAGTGCACAGATCCAGCTGCCCGACATGCAGATCATCTGAAGGCGATTAGCTCCATTATCCAGGAAGTACTTCCAGAAAAACAATTGGAGTGGACATAGGAAAGGCCATCATGATCGGAAAACGAAACCCTGATGCTGCAGAAACTTCTCGACCTCTACTTAAGGGAACGAAACAGAGAGGAGCACCATCCTCAACAACGCGTTCAAAATCAACGATAAAAGTTTAAAAATAGGGCCTGATTGGCCCTGAGAAGATGGAGTCAAAAGAAGAGAAGCTGTGACTGAACTAAGGGCCAGGCTAGAGAAAGGTGAAAAAGACCTGAAGCTATTGGCTTTTCAGGTGGTGAGGTCTCGGAAACCGATGCTACCGAGGCCTCTCTTCATATGCCGGATGAACACGTAGGTGTTTCGATGTGCATGCAGTCTTAGGAAAAGGCTTGCCAAATTAGGAGAATTATATGAAAGAATACAACCTGATGTGATTGCCATCACTGAGACATGGTTGTTAGTGGGTATAAACTTAACTCCACTCATACCTGGGTATATCTGCATTAGAGCAGACAGAATAAGTAGTTGGAAAGGTTGAAGGGTTGCTCTGTAGGTCCGGGACGACATAGGGATCGGGTCAACGTTGTCATAAGCTCATGATAGCGGCACCAGTGAAACCGCAAGTTGCGTCATCAACTGTAACGATCCGAGTAATTCACAGAAGTCCTGCTAGCCAAGCTGATGACTTCGTTCTAAGTCACTTGAAGTGCGTGAGGTAGTAGAAATAGGTGTCTGATTGTTGGCGACTTTAATGCTCCACATATTAATTGGGGGGAATTAAACTCCACTAATTTGTATACCTGTTTCAATAGGAAGCTCGCATTGGCAGTGCTTGAATGTGCACTCGTGCAACATATGCATGCACCAACATGGTATCACCCTGGGCATGACCCATCTACTCTAGATTTGGTATTAACACACCAGAAGGAGGAAGTTGGTAATATTAAGTGCCTTCCGCAGCTTGGTGAGAAAGGATAGCGGCACAAATGGCTTATGGAGAGGCTGAGCACTTGAAGGTCACTTATGCAAGCTGTGATTGGTAGATTTTCCATTGCGTAAACGTTGCGGCTAATACGGGCCTTACGTTACTGAAGCGGGCTTTGAAATGGCAATAATAAAAGCGGATAGACATTATATTTTTTAGCTTAAGGGACCAAGTTAACATGCTTATAAATTTCACAGATGTGAGAAGCATTAGATCCACTTACAAGGAGAATATTACTGGGTAACTTAATCAAAGAAATATAAAGTTTGAAGATTTTATGGTGACTCTAAATAATAGCGGCCCAAACCGAAACGACCTTCGAACAAAAAAGTGACCTTGAGCAAGGAATCAGCTGACTGTATCGTTTGCGGAAGTAGTCATGGATGTTATCGATTACTGTTTGGATAACGGACTGATAGATTTGTCGAAAATTTGTCAATGCGGAGGAGTTATGCATATAAAAAAATGCACAGAGTCCATTGATGGCTTTGTATACAGATGTATTGAGTGCCGAAGGAGGAAATCGGTTCGAGAAGGTTTGTCGTTGATTTTTAGTTTACAGATCCCTTAGGAACTTTTCTCTCAAGGCCTAAACTACCTTTGACGAAAATTTTAATGATCTGTAACTTCTCGGTCCTGAAAAGACCAGTTACAGCTACAGCTTATGAAACAGAAAATTCAGAGGTGTCAGCAGTGCAATGGTACAACTACTGCAGAGATGTTTCTTCCTGGAAAATGAACACCCTGACTCAAGTTCTCGGAGGAGTTGGCAGCATAGTCCATATCGATGAGACTGTACTTATAAAAAGGAAATACAACCGCTGGAGATTACAAGCAAACCAGCTGTGGATACTAGGTATCTACGACACGACACTGCGCAAAGTATATATAGAAGCGATTCCCAATAGCAGTGCAGCAGTATTAGTGCCTATTATTAAGCGTTTGGTGTTGCTGGGGACGACTATTCATACAGATGAATGGAGCGGATACCGTCAATTATCGAATCATGGGTACATTCATCATGTTGTTAATCATACGGACGGTTCCTGGAATCCTTTGGATGGAACCCACACCAGTTCCATTGAAAGTTTTTGGAGTCGTCTAAAAAGACGTATAAGAGCGGTTAATGGATCGAGAAATCCCATGATTTACAGTTACCTGGATGAATTTATGTACCGAAACTGATTTCATATGACTATGAAGACTCCCATGAGAAAATGGGAGGTTTTATTGCAGCATATACGCGAACGCCATCCTTTGTAACTGTTTATTATGATTGCATTACTTTTATATAAACCGTTTTTTACAATTATGCGCCTTTCTTTTTGAGCCTTCTCATTGGCCGAAGTTGTCCCTGTCAAGGTCATTTTTGCGTTAAAAGGTCGTTTCGGTTTGGGCCGCTATTCTTTAGAGTCACCGATTTTATCTCTTTCAGTTAATTGTAACGGATGGATAAGAGTCACGTGTATAATATTTGCTTTTTATAGACGAGAAAATGTGACAGGTGGTTTGGAAGTTACACGATTCCTGAAATATATCGTGGAATATATGGACGAGTAATCTATGGAATCTCACCAACTCTGTGGTTGTTCCTTGCTTTGTTCACATATTCAGTGTTGCTAAGATTAGGAATTGTTCACCAGAGGTAAGATTAATTTACCTGATATGTATACATCCTCAGAATTTTCTCAGTATGGCTGAAGGCATTCGAAGGAATACAATCTCAATCTCTGCTTGAAAAGTTCACATATGTGAACTACATATGTAGGGGACTAATATTAGAGTTCACTAACATTCCAAGTATAAAAGTAATAATCCAAGTCAGTGGAATGTTAAATCACAATATATTACCAAAAATACAGTGACGAGTTATAGCAACGAAAAGGATTACTTGTAGATAACGTCTAAGTCCTCGGCTACAAATTAATTATATAATCCACGGGCACGTTAATTGTTAGGACTGCGTCTGCTGTAGCTGCTGTGTTCCGGTTGTAGAAATGTCTTCGGTTGAGATTAGTAGGCTCCTACAATAAATCCGAAGTATACCACACGGTGTGAATGGAGCAAGTAAACAGAAGTGACCAGGGAGAAGACGAAGTCTCCAACAGCAGAGTGTATTTTTCAATTGTACACGGATGTTATGTATATTTCAACAAGAAGCGTTTTAAAAAAAATTATGTACAATATCTCGAATTTATACAAGTAACCAAAAAGTGTACAATCACATTGTTACGTACTCAACACACATCCAGTTTCTGCGAACGGATCTGGTGACGAAAACTGCAAAGACTGGTTCAACACCACTAACAACGGAGGCAAACAGATACAAATGTTGTGGATAGAGAGTTTGGTGGACTTAATGATGACTTTGATGCAGCTACAAAAAAGCTGCAACAGTGATTTTTCACTGGATTGCTATTAACTCTCTTTAGTGTCGATATGTACTCTTTCATTCTGAGTCATTTTTAACTTGATTGATTATTGTTTCCTTACAAATATATGCATTTATGTCGACTAACTTTGTCTCTTTCACTTGTCATTTTGACGACATTGCAGAGCTAACGAGAATATGGTAGGCAACGTATTAATACTTATGTGAAATGCATCAGTCTTAAAATATTACTATTTCATCAATGCATCATCAAGCCTTGCGTAAAGTGTTTCAGTTGCGTATAATGTTGGTATTTGCGATTGGTAAGAAAGTAGCCGTCAAACATGTTTTCGCACTGTAATAACGAAACATAACCTAGCAAATATGGGTTCTATACGTACACGACTTGTAGTGGTTGTCTAGGCACTTCATGCGCACTATGCAACGTATATCCTATTTATCACGAATAGTCTGCTATTCTTATGTTGCGTTTACACCACTTCCTCAAAGGAAATCATTGCGTTAATAAGAGATAACTACATTACTCTTCTTGTGCTATCATTTCGTATCAATAGGCTCTTACATGATCACATTAACACTCAGACTCGTGCATTAGTTGATCACGTCACTAAATTTGATTGATTACTTTGTTATCATAAAATACTGTAATGCACTAGATAGGCTTTTGTTGTGCATATCGCCTGTTTAAGGTTTACTAGCGAAAGCGATAACAGTACCCGCATTGTGTCTAACTTCAACCAGATGTAAATATGGCACTTTACCAATATTATGTCTTCTACACTAGCATCAATTTGCAACTCGACAAACAGTAACTATTATTAGTGTACGAATAAGGTGCAAGATTTTTAAAAAAATATTTATTTCAACAAATACATTCATAATATCACAAATATTTCATCAATTACACAAATATTATTGTTTTTAATCCCAATTAGAATGTCTAAATGTATTGAGTGATTGCGGAATTGAAAACCATAACCTGGAAATTAAAAATGACAAAATTCAGTCAGGAAATGATGGGCTAAATAAGTAACTTGAAACACAGTACCTACCAGTTAAATGACTGTTTATTCACCGTTATCTGACGAAATTACCAACTCAGTTTCCTTTATTACTGTGAAATTTTGTAAACATAATGAAATCATTATTACCTAGATATCGAACTCTCTCTTAATCATTTACGTAAAATACACTGGAACAATTGGAGTTATTTTGCATTTTATACCATAATTGACATTTCCAACAAATTCTGACATTTCTTATGCACCTCAGTATGTCAATTCCATAAAAAGGGAGCATTCTGTAAACATATTGAAAAATACCACTTTTCTCACTTTTTACACGTCTTTTCGTTAAAATACGAGTTTTAAAGTCCATTTCTGTCGAAAAAACCACTAAAAACAACGTAGAATAGCCAAAACACAACACCACGGTAACACCTTAAAACTGCGGGATAGGATAGAGGCACAAATCAGCTGATCGCTGCATTATGTTTACAAAATTTCACAGTAATAAAGGAAACTGAGTTGGTAATTTCGTCAGATAACGGTGAATAAACAGTCATTTAACTGGTAGGTACTGTGTTTCAAGTTACTTATTTAGCCCATCATTTCCTGACTGAATTTTGTCATTTTTAATTTCCAGGTTATGGTTTTCAATTCCGCAATCACTCAATACATTTAGACATTCTAATTGGGATTAAAAACAATAATATTTGTGTAATTGATGAAATATTTGTGATATTATGAATGTATTTGTTGAAATAAATATTTTTTTAAAAATCTTGCACCTTATTCGTACACTAATAATAGTTACTGTTTGTCGAGTTGCAAATTGATGCTAGTGTAGAAGACATAATATTGGTAAAGTGCCATATTTACATCTGGTTGAATGTAGATAAAATTTATCTTTTTGTAATACTTGCACAAGTACTATACTACTTGCATACTTGTAACCATTAACTCTCATTTCTAGTAGTTATGTTTAATCAAAGTAAAAAGGAACGAACCCACTCCCCTGTAAAACTGGTGTCTAATTTAACGTCCTTGATTGCTACATCAAGCAACACACCCCGTACAAACGGCTATAGTGAGTCACGTAACTCACTTGTATGCCGTAAGCGTCGAGCTGGAACCGAGGATAAAACTGTACTGACAGCTAGTATTAGCACTACTCCCAAAAATTCAGTACCCTCTGCTCCCTACACCTTATGTGCTTATCGGAAAACCCCAGCCATCAAGCTCTTTTTCAGTACTGTCTTCAGAAATAGAACTTCTAAAGTTGTCTATAGGAGAACTTAAGGCTGAGTTAAGGGAAATAAAAAACAATAAGTCAGTAAATGCTGGAAATATTGAAACCAATACCGAGATATCCAAATTATCAGATCAGATCAGATCGGCGATATCAGATCGTAGGTCTGTGAACTGGCACCTCTAACTATCCTCACGAAAACTGTAAACCTTAACAAACTTGACACAGAATCGGTAACTAAGGTAGATAACCTCATTAACTTTGTTACCACAGAAGTAACAAAACGACTCGATGCAAAACTGAGTGCTATTGCCTACAACGTTCCAGACAATGAGGCACTAAAAAGGTACAGCGCATCTTACTTGGTGGGGCGAAAATGCCTAACTCCAAGACGAAGTGCTATAGGCTGAAGAAGAGTCAACATGAAAAGTGTTGTCTTATTCGTTTTGAGTTCGAAACACCGACAGAGACCAGAAAATTCATCCACTCCCAACACACCCTATCGCAAGCCAGAAACTACAAACATATAAAGGTCAGGGTGGACAAAACAGTCGTAGAAAGGCGCGCATACAATTATTATCTCGCTAAGACTAATTGTGAAATAAGTAATAGGACATTGCAAGCAGCCATTATTCCCAACCCTGTGAGAGATACAGTAGACCCCACCGCATCACCCCTCTCAAAACACACAGAATTATCTCCTCAGAGTGCAACACCAGCCGAAAGGCCACTAGACTGCAACCAAATAAATAATAAAACCATACCACCTATCATCACAGAATCTAACATGCCACTAAATAACTCCAGAAAAAAAGTCAAAGCTCCCCGAAATTCGACATTGTCCTCTCCTAGCCAATTAGTCGAATAAGACTAAGTGAAGAAGGGCATAGATATCGGCGTGGGTTGCTTACGCTGTGTATTCCACTCAGCACTTATAGGAATAATAATACTGATGATATTTATCATTAAATTAAGCGTTTCATTTCATTCCGTTCTCGATAGTCTTCCTTCAACTGATCGCATGATGATGAAAGAACTTCCGTGTCCACTTAATAATAACTGCTCAGATTTACTGTTGAACAGGCATATCTCACTTCCCCACTCCATATTTTCAATTACAGTGAAAATGTTTTCGAAGAACGTGGAAGTATATTAGACAGCACATAGCTCATACACAGTATTTCCACCCTTATCCATCGCTCACATCTTCCTCTCTTATGCCAGTGTCGGAATTTGCCTCATATTCTACAGGTAGTAGATACAGCATATATATCCAAACCGAGTTCACTTTTCACTGTTTGAAAAATTTGGGCATTGGGTATGTGATATTCATAATAATAATAATGTTGTTTTGTATTTCCCAATGAATGAAAAACAAAACGATGTTGTTTTTACTGACGTTTCGCTATTTAATGACGCTAATAGCTTTCTCAAAGTATCATTAAACCGGAATTTACAAAATCTCAGCATATAAATAACAAAGAGTTAGGGGGTGAGAAAAATAGACTTAGTTCAATTTAAAAAGGACATACTGGAAGTCCAAATAACAATGAAGATCGCTCAAACCAAATATCAAAGGTAATAGCATATCTGTTATTATATCAAACAAAGTTTACTAGCTTGATCATCGTTCGTTAGTCTGGGATCGTTTTGGTTGTCAATCTACACTTACTTTTGTTATCTTTGATTGCATGGAGGATTTCATCATGAGCTGACATCAGTTGGAGAACCACTGGAAAACCTGGGAGTACTGGACAGCTGTTTCGTTCTAGTTTTGGACTCTTCAGCAGTACGCACTCACAGGGGTTCGAACCCAGGACCTTCTGGTTACAAGGCGAGCTCGTAGACCATTGAGCCACTGGGACCCGATCCAATGGTCCTTGAATTCTAACTTCTGCCAATTCACGATATAGCGCGAGCACTTCGCAATGTCTTCTTCGATGAGTTGCTGCCTCATCTTCAACCTGCTGTACCCTACTGGTCACGGCTTACCACTAGAACCTTAGGTTAACTACCTGAATAAGCCAGTCACTAGTGAGCATCAGATGAATTTTCAAGTATTGGTTTTTGTAGGGATTTTGTTTGATTGCATGGAGGATTTCACCATGACCTGACATCAGTTAGAGAACCACTGGAAAACCTGGGAGTACTGGACAACTTTTTCGTCCTAGTTTGAGACTCTTCAGTAGTACGCTTGTCTTTACCAATTCTCCAACTTGACAACCAAAGTGACCTCATACTGACAAACGATAATCAAGTATTTCACAGTCTTCACTTAGTTTTGTTATTTTTACCAATTCTCCAACTTGACAACCAAAAACGATCCCAGACTAACGAACGATGATCAAGTTAGTAAACTTTGTTTGATATAATAACAGATATGCTATTACCTTTGATATTTGGTTTGAGCGATCTTCATTGTTATTTGGACTTCCAGTATGTCCTTTTTAAATTGAACTAAGTCTATTTTTCTCACCCCCTAACTCTTTGTTATTTATATGCTGAGATTTTGTAAATTCCGATTTAATGATACTTTGAGAAAGCTATTAGCGTCATTAAATAGCGAAACGTCAGTAAAAACAACATCGTTTTGTTTTTCATTCATTGGGAAATACAAAACAACATTATTATTATGAGTAGTTGATACAGCTTGGGATTTCGATAGCACTTTGAGAATTTTATCATCGGAATAGCATATAAATTGTGGTGTGTATCGATTGGTTTCACAAGGAAAGGTAAGTACAGAGAGCACTGGATACATGTAGAAAGTTTGATTGTGCTGAAATGTGCATATGACTCATAAAAGCACACACCCGCACAGGTACACGCACATTTCATCTTTGATGGTCGAATACCCGCATTTGGGTTGATTTTCTTAACACATTTCAAATGGTGGAGATGGAAGTTATCCCTCACTGAAAATTTTCAGAATTCTCGGATTGTATGAAATAGCACACGGTTCATCAACAGTCATCCTATTCTCCAGCACACGTGTTTCCTGATTATTTCACCACTAATATTTCATCCACTAATATTGCTAACTGATTTTATTCTTATTCAGAAAACTGAAGAGAAGTACACGGATGAGTGTCAACGTCGGCATGACATTGAATACATGTAGATTGTAGAAACTTTCATAAATATTTGATTTTGAATTAAATAAATTAAATAAATCACTTACCTGCAACACCGCTTACTCTTCATGAATTCAAATTTCATTCAACTGCTGATTGTGATCGAGTGTGAATGATATTTGAGTTTGTGATGAGAGATTTTGTGGTGAGTTGTCATCGTTGGGAATGTGAGACTGGTCATCAGGTGGCTGTTATCAGACTGAGTGTGTCCAGTGGAGTGTGCGTCAGATACGTCTGAGAGGGAAGAGCATTTTCATGGCACAAATTGTCCCTTGTGTTATTTACAGACATGAGCCATATGGTAGATGCAATAGGATCTGTTGTTTTACTGGCAAACTAAAGCGTGGTGACATTTACGCGTCGACGACTGGTGGTTAGAATGCAAGTAAGTCAATGTCTTCGGAGAATGTGATCGCGCGCAACACTGGCCAAGAGCACGAAAAATATGTTCCTACACGATTTTGAATCGAATAATAGACTAGATGTTTGTCACTAGTTCCAGTATCTTACAACGTTTTAACAGTTTCCCTCTTCACCACTGACACCTACTAGATACAATTGAATAAACACACACACATTTCTATGTATATATGCTGAAATGTATGCAGAATGCAATTCCAATAACCTGTATGTTTACGAGCAAAGTGGAATGGTTGTTGTGTGAACACAGGAAACCGTTGATTGCGTCATTCTGTCTGGCTCGTCGAACCTGCGCGAGAAACGCACAGGTACAAAACGCTCTAAAGGCAGTTAAAATAGGGGTATTCATGTTACAATCTACGTGGTTCTGTTGGACAACAATAAAATTATCAGAATCGCAAAATAAGATGAATAGCAGCGTTAAGCAGCTATGTGGAGAAGAGATAATTCGAGCATTAAACAAATAATTTAGATATATCGAAAAAATATAACTCCACAGTAGGAAGCAATTGCAGATATAGAAGGATACTCAAAACAATAAGAATAATAATTTGCTTTTATTCCAGAAACAGTACTTGTAGTACATTGTGAAATTCTCAGCACATATCTACAATATTGCATCTAATTTCATCACACATTTAAAAGGAGTATTACAAAAAAGATAAATAAAAATATGAAAATCAAAAACCAGAAAGCAACACAGAAATAACAAAAAATGCAAATAAGAATACCAAGTAGAAAGGAAGATAAACACCAATAATGAAAAATATTTCAGTATTGGGTAGTGGAAGCTATGATATGTGTATGCGTGGCGAGCAATAACAGCTATAATCATACAAGAAATTATGAGATGTTCTTAAGAATGTTTATAGCCAAGATTGATTGAACTAAACTAAGCAATCATAAAATAAACATTTCAGGGTTTTTTTATTCTCAGCACTAATGCAGTGTTTGTAGTGGTAGTGTGAGTAATCATGCATAAAATAAAATTTTAAGATGGTGATAGTGGCGTTTCACAAACAAGATTGTCAGTTAAATAGTGCCGAACAAAGAACAACTACAAAACTAATACTACATGATGGTTAATGACAGGACAATTTTGTAATACTCATAGTGATAATATAGTCGGAACAAGTCGATACACAAAGGAAGGAATAGAATAAAGAATAAAAAGTAAGCCAATGATAATAATTTAAGGAACTAAGTATGTTTAAGAAGGTTGTTCACTATAGAGTACAAATAAGAGAGTATAAGGGGGAAATAACAAGGGCCAAAATTATGTTATTAACAACAAAGCAAGTCATAGGTTTCACGCTTAACATTGTCTCTGTCACTTAGAACACGGGCCAAATATGGTATCGTTGAGTTCCTATACTTGGTTGTACGAGCATATATTATTTTGTACTGATTTCTGGTTCTACCTGATGAGATGCAAGGAGAGAGTTGGGAATAGAGGGGGTGTTGGGGGTCAGAGAGTATGGTTTTAGACCATTTTTTGCATGCATTCAGATGCTTATCCGCTAATGTTGTGACGAGCTGACTGAGTTTTACACCGCTAGTCCTACTAACTACCTTCAACATCCTTCTCAGGATGGTATAGTCCTTTTTCAGTAACCCAGGAGAGACTAATGGGGAGCAGTAAAGTAGAATAGGTAAGGTACGAGAGTTGACAAATTGTGAAAGCAGAGGTTGAGTGATTCCTGTTAGTCTGAGTTTCTTAATGTAGTAGGTTAGACGAAACACTTTCTTGGAAATCATTTGGATATGAGATGACCAGGTAAGGTTGGAAGATAGAACTAATCCGAGGTATTTTGCATTAAACTTAGTTTCAATTTTAGTCCCCTCAATGCTACAGGCTTCATGAGTGCTTACTAGTGTTTGTAGATCTCGTTTATGCCTAAAGGAGAAGTCGATAGTCTGGCATTTTGAGGGATTCAGCATGAGGCCATTTAAGTTAGACCACTGACTGATGTCAGACAGGAAGCTATTTAATTTGAAGCAGTCTGACTGAGACTTAACGGGAAGCGAAACAGTCAGGTCATCTGCATATTTGACGAAGTTGATTTCGTCTGAGAGAGGTAAGTCATGTAAGAAGAAAGAAAAGAGAAACGGCGAGAGAACAGCACCCTGAGGAACACCAGCTTCAGTGGGCAAAGGAGAGGAAGCTACACCATTATATACCGTGTACTGCATCCTATTAGAGAAGTAAGAGTGTAGCCAGTTGATAGCCCAGGACTCAGTTTGTGTAATGCTAAGCTTGTTTAACAAAAGGCCTCTAGGTACAGAGTTGAAAGCAGATGTGTAATCAAGGAAAGTACAACGGACATACTTGGCCCCTTTGTCTAAGGAGGATACAATGTTGTGATGAAACACAGCAGCAGCGTCCAAAGTACTTCTACCCTGTTTGTAAGCAAACTGCTTTGGATCATTTGAGAAGCTTAGGGAGGGAACAAGTTTTTGTAACAGTAATTTCTTCATTAGTTTCAAAAAAGGAGAGGTAATAGCAATTGGTCTAAACTTAACACTATTTCCAGGACCAGACTTGGGTACAGGGATGATTTTAATATCTTTCCACAGAGAAGGTACAACACTATTAGTAAAAGAAGTATTGAAAATGCTTGTAAGTGGGCTACTTAAAATATCAGCACATTTCCTTAGAACAATGGCAGGTATACCATCAGGGCCTAGACTCTGGGAAGGTTTAAGAGATTTTAAACATTTAAGAACATCAGAAGTATTGAAAATATGAAAGTCACTGGTCGTGTTATTAGTTAAATTGAAGGCAAATAGGACATTTGGAGGGCGGACAAAAGATCTATTGAGAGTATTTACATTAATAGAAGAGGCACAATTATTATGCTTACCACAACCTGTAATTTCTCTAAAAAGCTTCCATATGTTTTCTGAGGTTTTACAAGATAGTATTGTTTGATTATAAATGCTGTTTAGTCTCTTGATTTCAGATTTAATTTGGATGTTTATCTTCCTAAGACCAGATTTATTCTTTGTCTTGTACAGCTTCTCTTTTTCTCTACGAAGTTTTTTGAGATGAGGGGAAGAAAAACGATCCATTCTTTTGAATATTATCTATTTTGGACAGCATATATCAAGGCAGAATTTAAGTTATTCAGTCAAATTAGAAATAGTATCATCCAGTTTGTGTTCGTTGAAAAGTTCCCAGTTTGTGTCATTTAGCATGCATCTTAGTTTGAGCATATTTTCTTGTGAGTAACATCTTTGCTGTGTTTTCTTGGACAGATTTGAGAAGATATTAAAGTGTATATCTTAGGTAATATCCGAATAATACAATGATCTGAGTTCATGATAGGAGCACGTCGGCGTACTTCATATATTTCCTCATCATTAATGAACACTAGGTCAAGGGTTTTATCAAGTCGAGTAGGGAATTTAACAATATTGGCATGACCTAATGATACGAGGAAAGAACAATCACAGCAGTTAAAATCTCCTGTGACAACTGATAAAGAGTTTTCAAGATGTGTAACGGCGAAATCAGTGAATTCATCAGCAAAATCAGATAGATCCGAGGTAGAACAGCCAGGAGTAACATAAATGTTTGAGATGAAGACGTATTTAAACTTGGATAAGTGTTTCGGGCGTCATTTGACTGTTATACAATCAATAAAGTCACTAGAAAAAGAAAAGCATACATTATTTGAAAATGACCATTGAGAATGAACGAAAGTTGCTTACTTTACTTTCTGGCGCATAGTAGATCTTGTCTAAACAGTGTATAACCATTTAGGGAAACTAGATTGTCATCATAGAGTTCATGGAGCCATGTTTCTTGTAATGCAACAATCGCCGTATTGTGATAAGTATCAGATGATAAAAGAGACTGGAGGTGCATAATTTTGTTGGGAAGTGAACGGCAGTTTGAAGTGACAGTTTGAAGTGAGTCAATCATTGAAGTTCTTCTCCGTAAAATGAGTACCATTGTCAGTAACTAAGACATCTGGAATTCCTTCTCGACTAAAAATCTTTCTCAACGTTCTGTGAGTGAATTTGGCATTAGGACTATCTGTAATGATGACTTCTGGCCATCTAGAATAAGAATACACAATAACTAAAGCATAATATGAATTGAGGAATGGACCACAGTAATCTGCATGAATACGCTGCCAAACCTCACAAGATGCAGGCCACGGTGTCCACGATGACTTGCCATAGGACATTTTATGTAAACAGCTAGAACAGCTTGTATACAATTGGTGGATGGTGGCTAGCAGTGGAATCCAGGATGCGCATTTCGTCCTATTTGGGATTCGTCAGCTGGATGTACCTACATTTCTCAGTGAGTGATGATGTTCCCACCGAGGCTCGAACCCAGCTGACGAGTCCCAAATAGGACGAAATACGCATCCTGGATTCCACTGCTAGCCACCATCCACCAATTTTATACAAATCAAATCCCCAGACATCGTCGAAGCATCTGCACAAGAAGCCGACATGTCAACCTGAGACCGAGCACTTCGGTCCAATCAATCGACGGGAAAATCAAAAATTCAATTCAATAGCTAGAACAGCTCTTTGATGTTTTGTTAATGTCAGTATCAATTTCCGGCCACCAGCATGCTAGGCGTGCTAATGATTTCATCTTATCAACTCCTGAACTTGTAGTGAAGGTTCTCATTAGATGAGATGGAGTATTGGGAAAAGTTGAAAGAGACATCGACTGCATTTTACCAGATAAATTGGAAGAATTATCAGGGTTCTGAGTAACATAAGTATTCGAACTTCTGCAAACAGTCTTGATGTGTCCAACTTTACCATATTTGTGACACTTAGCACTCCGAAAACGGCAAGTGCTTCGCAGATGTAACTTTCCACAGGATAAACACGGTTTAATGTTTTCGATCTCTCGCTGCATTCTGTTACCTGTGGACGACAATTTGGATTGGTTTCCATGATCACTTGTATTTTCGACTTTGGACAACATGACATCAGATACTGACGTAATGGGAGCAGAGTATTCACTGTTGACATCTTCATATGTAATACATAAATCTTTAGCAGTTTGAAAGGTACAAGAAGGAATCTGAATTAACTCTTTCTCTAACTTAGGAATATTGATTCCAGCAATATGACGATCACGTAGTTGAGTATTCAGCTGATCTCCAAAATTACACTTTGAAGCTTGAATTTGAAGTTGAAGAATAAAGTCTCTAATCTTCTGGTTGGGAGCACGAACCAGTTTATTGAATTGAGCCCTCTCTCTCGTCTCAAAAGTAGTTATATGAAAGTGATTTATCAGAAGTTCACGAATCTTGTCATATGACAGAGAAATAGGTTTATATGGAAATGGCAGATTCTTCACCAGGCTATATTTATCTAGCCCAATAGCAGTGATGAAATGTGCTGGTATTTTGTGATCCCGAACGTTCTTTGAAATGAACCATGCATCAAAGCATTCAAGTTAATCAGCAATCTCCCGCGGAGAACAACTTATAGGAAATTTTCCAAGGTTATTTAGTTCGGTTGTGTTGTAATTATTTGTAATCGTAGTAGTAGTATTTCGAGATGACCGAATTACAAGAATCCAACCAAAACACAGAGATGGCGGAATTCAGGAATTTGTATTTAGCGGAATTATTATTCAGTTCAAATAAGAAATATATTAACAATCAACAGTAAGTATTTAAAGAATACAGAGATAGAAATAGTCAATCACCACAGGTGCACTCCTCATACTCTTGCAGTTTCACTATTAGCGCACACTTCACAGTTCACCTTAGCTTCTTGATATTTGGTTCTTCTTAGATTGACTACTTCTATGTGTGCTTAGGTCCTCATGAAATCCACACTTACTAATGCATAGCTGAAGTATTTCTTATTCATCTTCGGGCTGTCCTGAAAGTCCTACTTCCTTATTGTCGACTTCATGCTGCAAGACCGTACAGTCAACTTTGATTTACTTGAATTTGATGTGGTCTTATATAAGTAGATGAGAGGCTTTCCTGCTTCAATTCACACGGCTGCTCAGGAGTGATTTTTGTATATTGAATGTCGTTTCATACTCGGTATCGACATCCTCGAGTAAATGTTTTAAATATAGTGAAGAATAAAATTGCGATTGAATGAGAATTGAATTTGTTAATTGTCCACGTGACTAGTGTGGCAGAGACGAGAACAAGAACATAATGGCGTGATACGTGAAGGTGAGACTGAATGGAAATAACAGTGAAGTAGTCGATACTAACCTTCAAACTGAATGTTGTCCTCGATGACTTATGCCTGATAATGTTCTTAATGTCCCACTTGATCGTTCGAAGTATTGCATAACATAAGAAGCGTAGTATGTTCCTTAGTGATATGCTTGCCTTTGATATTATTGCCTTGACGAACATGCTTATATAATGAAGGCAACCATGACTGATGTATCGTCTTCAATGGACATTTGAGAAACTTTTTTCAAAACAGCATATGCATATGTGAAACGTTCTTTGAATGTGTTCACGAAATCGGCGCAATTACCACAAAAATGACATCTTCAACTATCGATTGGCTGTGTACAGTGAAAGACAAATGATGATACACATTTAAGATACTTGAGGTGACTAACACATCCGAAATTCTATTCGATCCAAAATTAAGTATTTTGCGTATCAACGTGTCGGTCCTGAAATTTTTCAAGAATGTTTCTCGACTGTGAAGTTAATTCCACGTCACCTTTTTGTTACTGAATCCCCTTCATCGTGACCCACCTAATGGTTACAGTGATAACCAGAGATAACGCGTGGTGAATTCACATCTGTGTGGTTGGCGATATCATGTAGGATGTGTCAAATCACAGATCCCAAGTCGTCTTTTGAAATAAATTTCACAGATTCATTGTGGAAACAAGTGAAACTGCCATCACGACTTTGGTCAATTAAATAGCCATAATTCCATGGCCTCCGGTTAACTCTGCATGTCGTTTTACTCTCCAAATTTGTTCAGTCTATTTGATAAGTGGACTCACTGAGTATTTGGCGTATGAGTCAGGAAGCAGATATCAAGTGTCAAGGTTACTCACAGATGTACTCAGATGAAGGTGTTAGTGAATATGAGTAAATACTTCTTCGTATCGACCTGTTGATTCGGACGACATGATATTCACGACAGAACTGATGTCATTGGAGACTACAGCTCCTCGTTTGAAAAGCAGCTGACTCATGTGTGATATTTGTGGTAATCGAACTTAATTCGATTTGAAATACATTTTACTTGAAATACACTTTGGGAACTGCACGAATACAGGTCAGAATTACCTATTTCCTCCAACTCAATTTCCACTTTTCATGCACTTACTATTCGGAAACTCACTCAAAGATGATGTCATTTCTCAACTGCATGTTCATAAACCTTCAGGTTTTAATTCGAAATTGGTCGATATCCCAATCCTTTATATTCTATTAGATTTGCAAGTGATGCAAGTGTGATGCGGTCATTGCTCGTAAATTCCCTCATGAACTATCTAGTTATGATAATTATACCGATTTGGGTATTCCAACTAACTTAGTAGTTATCATCCTCTTTTCTCCTACAGCTTGCATCAGTGTTCTGACATTCGCATGTAATTTGTTCACTTCATACTTATTGTGTGTCATTGTCACTATTAGATCTGCAATCTCACTACTCCTATTTTTAATTGTACCATGCAATGATAGAATGTTGTTTTACGATGTGATTTAGATGGAGGGAATCAGAGGAATTCTAATCTTCCGCTATCTTCGGGCATTGTTGGTGTGTGATTCTTGTGGTGAACAGAGTTTTGATGCCACCTTGTTGTGAATATTCGACTTGATTCTCACCTACTTACTGCTTACGGTTGCATTCTGATTCACTGATTTTGCGCTGCAGAACTTCTTTTCTACTTGATATATCTCATTCCTACATGGCTGACTAACGAAACTGTTTAGGTTACCTCGAGATTCTGATAATTTAGTTGTTCTCTAATGTAACCACGTATACTTTACGGCAGAAAACGGATTTCAAGCTGTCTTTGGATCATTTTTGGACTGTGTCTCTCTCGATGGAGTTTCGAAGAGCTATGCGATGAACGGTTCCCTATGTTCACTCCACAACGATTTGGCATTGGTCATAATATACTGGATTATTCAAGCGTATCCTACAAACATTTTCGCGTATCAATATATCATCCAGCCTGTACTTATTCAGATGCATCTATTTGTTGTCAGTGATGAGGAGGATAACTGTCGTAACTATGCTAGTTATTGGAATTAGTGCCTAACACCTGACCACTTATTCGATTCTAAACGGTGAGGAAACGTGTTTGATGTTTAATGATTAACCACGTCATCCGTCGACACATTCGAAGAAAAGGGGATGAAATTCCTAATCCACCTCGGAAAACAGATATTACTGTTGAACCATCAATTTCGACGTATGCAGTGTGGCCAACTCTGTGGATCACGACTATTCATAAATGGCTAACAATATTTCTGGATAGAAGCAAGTACCGTGTAGATCGATAACCCAGGTACAGTCATGTTGCTTCGGGAGAACCAGAGTATGATGGGAATTGGTTTTGCAGTGGTGATCTGACAAGAAAAGAAGAGAAACTAGGATATGCTGATTGTGAGGTTCGTTTGTGTTGAGTTTATTGAAGAGAACCATCAGCTTGCATCTACACATGTTGATAGATCGTACACCTTGGTGACACAGAGTGCGTTTTTGTTAAGCATGTGAGATAATATTGCAGGTCCATCCTCTTGTGTTCAAAAATTTATCACAGTTTCCACTCCTCTTACCTCAGTCTTTTCGTTTCAGGAATGCGCTCTTCGTCAGATATCAGTCGCATGCAGAATTCAAAGCTTCATGCTGTAGCCATAAAGTGAGGGGAGTAGATTTAAAGCATCCTCGTTCTTCGTGAGAGTGAGCGATTAACGAATTCCAGTCATTTATAAAAATAGTGATCATAATCAGTGATCACCAGCCCACACATAATGACAACGTGCGACAGCTGCTTCATATCTTATGACAGAAGAATTTACACCTGGCAGAAATATTTGTGTGATTTCGGGTCAAGTGCATGCGTGGATTGTCTAATGAAAAGTTGTCAGTGTTACTAATTATTTGTATTTTAGAGGTAATTTCACACAATGAGAGTGGTTTAGCAAAGATATTGTGTCGAGTGTTGAGGAGCAGTGGAAAGGTCGTCTGAACCAGTTTGTTGAACGTTTTACATTGCCCCGCTGATGCAGTTCACTCATGGAACATGAGATCATATACTTGACCTACAATTCAACTGAATCGTTTATATCTCGTATTTGTTCCACCTAAATCCACTTCACCACTGTTCGTTGTGTGCATTTTACTTATCATTTATAACATCAGTGTGTTGATCCCTTCAGTGAGATTGTGTAACAAAAAGATATTCATGCATTTCAGTTAACGGGTCATACAATGAACCCCATTGCAGTTCAAGAAATTTTTTGCTTTAGCTATCACTTGGTTGATCTTATCAAATATGCTTCACTTCCAAACCAGTCTCTCTTTCACTGACTATTCACAGTTGACTTTTTGGTGTTCCGGTGTTCGTTAATCAAAATTACATCCATGTTCTTGACTTCTGGCAATATCATCGACGCTGGATACCGATTCCTTGTCCGTAGAAGTATTCCACATTTATCGCAGTAATAAATTGGATGCTGCCATCTTTAAAGAGTTTATTATTATTGTTTTCTTCAATTCCTAGGAATATAGGGCTTCAGCTGCGCGCCTCCATTGCCTTCTGTTTTCTGACAACCTTTTCACTCCGCTTCAAAGTCTGCCCACAAGCTTCCATCTCCTCTTCACATGACCTCCTCCAAGTCATCCTTGGATGACCGACTCGCCACCTTCCTTTTGGGCTCCACTCGAGCAATGGCTTGTCTAGTGATGTCACTTGATGGTTTCCTCAGGGTATGGCCAATCCATCCATCTCCATTTCTTCCTGCCTATTTGTTTCACAATCGGTTCCTGCTGGGTTGGTTTGCTCCCAGAAATCCCTGTTGCTGATTTTTTCTGGCCACCCATCTGATCTTGAATGTTGAGCGAAGATAGCTGTTGATGAATGTCTGATGTTTGTTTGAGATGCTCTTTATGACGCGCTGGCCAAGTCTATGATCCGTATAGTAGCACTGACTTCACATGGGAGTTGAAAATCCGGTTCTTATTTTTGATGTTGAGTGCTTTTGACTTCCACACAGACTTGGTGGGAGTAATGAAAGCTTGTCTTGCTTTTCCGATTCTTACTTTGATGTCCTCGTCAGTTCCGCCTGTGGTTGAAACGATGCTTCCCAGTTAGAGTAGGTAAAGGAGGTTGTTTCTTTCAGGTTCCTCCCATTTATACCGGCTGATTGTTGTCTGTTGTTGCTTTTGGCCAGGAATCTTCATCACTTCTGTTTTATCTATGTTCACTTGAAGTCCTATCTTTGATGCTTCTTCAGCCAACGTGTTGCCTTTTCACTTGCATATCTTCCAGTTTGTGGAAAATCACACATATATCATCGGCGAAGTCCAGATCCTTCAAGTTTTCTGTGTGAGTCCATTTGATGCCTGTTTCCTCATTGCCCGTTGTCTGTCGCATTATCCAATCTATTGATATCAGGAAAATCATTGGCCATAGTAGACAGCCATGTCTCACTCTCGTCCTCACTTCGAAGCCTTTCGTATATTTCTCATTATGGATTACTTGGAATGCAGCATTGTTGTACAACTGTTGGATAAGGTGTATAATTGTTGACAGCACCCCGTATTAGCGAAGTAGTTTTCAAATCAACTGTGGGTCGATGATGCGCTGTCGAAGGCCTTTTCAAAGTCTATGAAGTTGAGATAGAGAGGTGACTGCCATTCCAAGCTTTATTCAATGATGATTCGTAGTGTGGCGATTTGATCAATAGATGACTTGTTTTTCCTGAATCCAGCCTGTTCCGGTCATAGTTTTTCTTCCAGAGCTTGTTTGATTCTCCCCAGGGTAATGCGGCTTAGTATTTTCTTCGGGATGGACAGAACATTCTCCCCAATAGCGTGGTCTCGAAGTCCACTGCTGTCTCCGGGTCCACTTTCAATACGTCTGGTGGGATTCCGTCTGGTCCTGAGGCTATTCTAGGTTTTAGCAGCCTGATTGCCTTCAAGATTTCTGTTCTTGTCAAAGGTTTGATGTCCACTGGTAACGGTGCTGCTTCCGCTGTTCGTATTATTGCGTGCGTTGCAGGTGGCTGTCGATTTAGAAGTCTTTTGAAGTAGTCGGCCCAGTGTTTCCTTTGCTCCACTTCTTTGGTGATTGAATTTCCGTTGTCATGCTTCACTGACTTGATTTGCGTTGACCGTTTTCGCGATAGGAACCAAGTTGTTTGGTAGAGTGTTGCGAAGTCTCTTTTGCCTGCACTGCAGCTTGTTCTGCTCCACTTGCCATAGCTTCATAATATTATCTTTTAAATTCCTTGGCACTCTTCTTTACTCTTTTGTTCAGTGTTTTGTAGCTTCAATTCAGCTCCTGTTTTCATTGCTCCACGATGCACTGAATAATCTTTTGGTTCAACATCCTTTTCTCTTCTACTAGTCTCCAAGTGTCTCCAGACAGCGACTGTTTGTCCAGTCTCTTCTTTCTGCCTTCAAATTCCATGCAGGTTTGACTCCACAGTGCTTTCAGGCTGTTCCAGTGCTTCTAGACGCTGGTCTCTTCGCTAGTGTCGATTTGTGTCTCCGCCTTTTTCCTTATGATTGCAGTGAAGATATCCCTTTGTCCTTGTACCTCAGTTTTTGAATACTGAACTTGGCTTGTAGTCTATCTGCAGCTCCTGTTCCTCTGAAAGCTTTCAATTTGATTTGGATTGTTCCTTGCACGAGACAGTGGCCTGAGCCCTCTCACATCTGCTCCTCGTTCTAGACGTTGTATCCAGAAAGCCATTTGCGTCTCCACTTCTTTGAGCAACATTGAGATGAAGTCAATTCGGTTTTCGGTCTGTCCGTCTGATGACACCCATGTAGCCTTGTGGATATCAATGTGTTTGTACACTCTCCCTCTGATCATCAAATTGTTGAAAGAGCAGAAATCTGTGAATAATTCTGCGTTCTCATTAATTTATCCGGGCGTAATCCTCTCGACCTATGATGAGTTCTATTCCTGTGTTGTCTAGTCTCAGTTTATGGTTCATGTCTCCCATTAGTATTTTCATGTCACTGACTAGAGTATTGTCCATTGTTCTCTGTAGTTGTCTGTAGAACTCTCCTTCCTTTTCGAGGTTTGCGTTATTTGTGGGTGCATAGCATTGTATAACTGTATTTTTTCTTCCTTTATTATTCTCGGGGATATTGCCTCCCATTGCATCAGGGCCTTCGTTTTCGTTGTTGACATCATGATAACCACACCCTCGATGGGCTCGTGGTTGTCTTTTGGGTTACCGGAGTAGATCATCGACTTTTCTGTTGACGATTTGGTGGGTGTGCCTCCATTCCATATGCTTTCGCATATTCTCAGTATCGTTTCATCTCGTCCTCAATCTGGTCTGCTTCGCCAGTCTCATACATGGTGCGAGCATTCCATGTCCCCACATAGACTTTTCTTTTGTCTTTTGGATGATGTGTAACCGTACACAAACACGGAGGCCTGCAGGCAAAAAGCAACAAACTGGCTGAAGAGATATGCATCGAAGACAGGACATAGAGAAGACGGAACTGATAGGGATTTCAACGAACTGCCTCAACACGATCACAAACATCAACCAGTATCAACCACTATCAACGGGCAAGATTTAAAAGAGCTTATTTCCTTCAATTATCCGGTTAGGTATTGTCGTTTCAACTACAAGTGGTAGAGATGAAAATGTTAAAGCTGGCGAAAATCGGAAAGTCGAGACATGACATAATACACGTGGATGTTTTCTCCACTCAGCATGAGGAACAAATTCGCAACACCATTGTCAAGTTGATCCTTCTTTACGGATCAGAAACTTGCACTGCGTGTCACGAAATGGATCTACAACAGCCTGTTGCAGACTTTTACCAACAGCTGTTTTCTCTCGTTCCACACTGAAGACCAAATGGCCGTCTGGCCAGGAAGAATAAGCAACAAGGAACTATGAGTACAAGACAACAAGCGAGAGCTGATCGCTTAACAAATATGTAGTAGTAAATGGAGGAGGATATGACATAGATTGAGGAGGCCACCGAATGACATCGCACGCCAGGCCGTTGCTTCAGTGGAAACCAAATGGAAAGTAACGAGTGGGTCGTCTGTCAGAGGATGACATGAAGGAGATCGCGTGAGGAAGAGATGAGAGAGTTTGGTCAATTTTAGACCCAGGTAAGGAGGACAGCAGAAAACAGAACTAAGTGGAGATGTTTTGCTGAACCCCCCTCCCTATGTTCCACTCAGAACTGGGTGGAATGGCTGAAAATAATAATAATAAAAAATGATAACGAAAACAACAAAAGGTACTTTAAACATTTACTGCGTGATTTCGGTGTTGAGTTTGAAACGAAATTCACCATACAAAGATCACTTCCCACTAGCTATGGTAATCAAAACAGAATCCTGCCTCAATACTCTATATTCCACTGTCTAACATTTAAGTAAATTGGAATCACTTGTAAGATGTTTCAGCATGAATTAATCATCATCACCAAAGTCAGTATCCGAATACGAATCCCTCCGACGTCAGGCAATGATTTATGCTGATTCTGTCAGATCACTTATGCCCAAAATGCAATGGAAAATTCATCAGAGGTCCCCTGGCCTATACGAATTAGCTCCGGACGAATGTCAAACATTCACCGAATATACGAACTTAGTTGCAAATAAACGGTCGTAGTTTGTCGTAACGCAGATCAAAAACAGCCTTAAGCATATGTAACCTCAGGCGAATTTCCTGATGAACCCACAAAATTTCTGTTCAGTTATTCCTCAGTACCTTTAACCGACGTGCAATTGGATGTCCTATCTCTGAACCGAAAATTCTGCGATATCAATTTCAACGCTGACAAAATTCATACTCAGCCTAAGTTTGAAAATCTAATCAGCCAAACGAACGATCTCATCCCAACATCTTAAGATGAAATACAGGGATTCAAGTCAACAAACATAGACTGCTGCCACCAATACTTGAATACAAAATCAAAAGTCGCTACCACATAACAAAGCGGCACCGAGAAGAATTAAAACAGCTGAGAGATATCAAAGATCTGCTAATAACTCGCCCCGACAAAGGTGCCGGTGTAGTGCTTCTGAATCGAAAAGACTACATCGAGAAAATGAACGATAAACTGTCTAATGAAGATAAATTTTCCCACCCTTCCGATGAAAGAAACAAAACCGAACAGATAGAGAAGCAGCTCACAGACGTCTTGAAGAGAATGAAGGCCAGTCAACTAATCAGTGGGAATATCTATGACCACATCCGGCCAACAGGTTCAAATGTACACAAGGTTGTTCTCCCACTCCGTCAAATTCTGGATATGTTGGGTTCCCCTTACCAGTCTATTGCAAAATGGCTAGCGGATATTCTGGAACCTGTAGGGAAACAATTATATAGGCACTCACTCTGTGACACCTTCCAGTTCATCGAGACATGAATGTATCTAACAAAATTATGACGTTTTCAATGTGGTTGTGTTCTCTGAGCTGGATAGTTGATTTGCGAAGCTTTCATCACCCTACTAGCTGACATCTTCAGCGCAAACTCCAATTTGAAGTGAGCTTTTAGACTTCTCCACGAGTTTATTAATCATCTCTCCTGGTGACCTTGGACGTGAGTGGTTGTTTTGGTGTGTTTCCACATCTTCTAGGTTACTTGTATTGGAAGTGATAGTTTACTTGACTTGAACTTTGACCCTTTGTGTGTGAGGTTTTTTCTTATTGGTTGATAAATTTTGTCTATCTCGATGTGTCTATTGATTGGTGATTCACTGGAATGCCAAGCTTCTAAATTATGATGTCCGTCGACATATAGTCACTTTTCACCAATGTCTCACTCACGGAAACAATCTGCTTCATATGCAGATATATATATGACAACCATCTCAATATTATAATACCAACAACATATTTGAAGGGATTACTCTTGAGAAACACTCTGAACGTCCAGTTCTTATTGGACGACATCATCTACAGAAAAAGATGGTATTGCAATGGGATCTCCATTGGGTCCACTACTATCAGATAGCTTCGGGACAAGCCTCGTGAGAGAGCCATCAAAGCCGAGCATTGACAATTTGCGACTGTATAAAAGATACGTGGACGACATTTTCATTATTTGTGACAACAACAATGATCCCAATCTACTGCTGAAGACATTTAACAGTTGCCATACAGCAATAAAATTCACTCTTGAAACGGAAAACGAGTCAAAAATTCTGTTTCTTGATGTTGAATCAGCAAGAAGATGGGATCCTAAGAAGATCGATCCATAGAAAACCTACGTGGAATGGTTAACCAACAAGCTTCTATCGCTGGGTACCCGTTCAACAGAAGCGGAATTTAATTAAATCACTTCCTACCCGCATCTGACACATCTGTAGTTCCGACGTTCTATAAACAGAATTAGATATTCCGAGAGAAATCTTCATCTAAAAAATGGACATCGAAAAAGATTCGTCGATAAAAATATCAAACCAATAATTCAGGGAAACGAAACTTTAATTGCGCCTAGAAAGAAACTCTACATGAACTTGGATTTCAAGGAAGATTCATCAGGTGATATTCTCTAGAGAAAGATCACATCATCTCTGAGAAGAACATTCTTAGCAGCAACGCTAAGAATAGTGTTCTCCAGTCGCCCACTGATCTTCAGAAGCCTCAAGGACAAGATCCCGAATCTGACCACTTCTATGTACATATATGAGTTCGCCTACTGCTGTAAAGCCAGGTACAGTGGTCGTTCGGCGCGCACCCTATCCAAGAGGATCCAAGAACACTATCCAGAATGGTTGAGAAAAGGTAATAATGGTGCAATAAGGAGTGCGATAATTGAATACCTGGTTAACACTGATCATTACATTTCAACAAACGCCTCCTTTAAAGAAATCTACAGAGTCAAGAATAACCTATCAAAGGCAATACGGTTTCGTCTTCTTGGCATCGCTGAAGCTCTGGCCATTCACATAGAAAACCGGAGCTGTGCATACAAAAGAAGATATTTGTTCATTGTTCACAAATGTACCACTAGTAGACACTATCTGCTATCTATGCGAGTATATTGAATCAAACAGCATGAACACTGGCTTACCAACTGATTATCTTAAACAACTACTATTGAGATGCACACTGAATGTGCGATTCAGATTTAATGATGTCATCTACAACCAAAGAGATGGATTCGCCATGGGGTCTCCTTTAGGACCGCTCTTAGCTGACGTTTTCATGGCTAGCTTAGAGAATGGCCCACTAAAGGAAACCATCGATAGTCTGTTTATGTATAAAAGATATGTTGATGATACCTTCATTGTATGTGATGAAAACACTTCAACTGCCGAACTTCTTAGAATATTTAATGGTTCCA
>CALYDD020000453.1:0-83730 GCA_944472135.2 Trichobilharzia regenti
CTTCATCACCACAAGAATTTACCTCTTGAACATGGTCATCTAAATTCCGTGTTTAGTAATTGTAGTTTAAAATTAATTTTGGAAGGCACAAAATCATACAGACCTTGAATACTCTTGTAAAATGAGAATCTACTGCTGTAAATCTCTTTTGGCATATCAGAATTTTCAAGTATTAGAATTCACACAGAAATATCAAGACAAATATACACTCTGCGTTAATTATCTCAGAGTACAATCAAAAATCGTTTCTCAGAAAAGCGGACAAATATGATAACTATAATTGTTCATATTTTTCTTATGGGATGCGATTGAAGAATAGAGTTTCAGCGACGCACCGCAATACAACTACATCAACACAATCCACGACACCTTCAAATCGTCTGATTTTAACTCGAAGAATGTTTCAAGGGTTCATTTTGAATTACTACATATGAAGATCTCTGTCTAGAAAGAAGATCCACATCTATCTAAATGGTCATTATGGTGATGTGCTCACGTAGGACCTACTTAGTTCACACTGAAGATGTCAATTTCACTAGAATTAATTGCAGTGTCTATCTGGTGTACCTGTATCCCCTAGCATATATACCACCGACAGCACTGATCATTTTCTGACACAGCTAATTTTCCTCGAAGGGCAACAGTGTCCAGTAAAATTCCTCAGAGGTGTCTACATTCGGATTTGTGAAGGCATGAGTGAAAGTCTTTAAGTATAATGTCAGTGACATCAATTGCGGATGTGTGAAACTCGAAAGATTTTGAGGAGTGATCACGGAAGAATAATGATGAGAGTTTGATGCATTCAGGAGTTGATAAATGTTGAATGCGTTTTCACAACTGTGAATGATTTTCACATTAACGCTAACAGTGCGAAGCAAACGGTATTCAGCGTCTCCACTACCCAAACTCGACAGTCTACACCATCTCACGTGGCTGAAAACAACATTTAAGGGACTCGCTAAATCAAGACACATTGTGATTCGACTGATCCCTACTCTTTTTCAACCTAATTCGATATCAGCCAATACAAATAATAGACGAGGAATGCAATGGCATAATAAAAGTATGACATGATGCAGTGATTTCACTCTATTCAGCTTAACAACCTCATCCACTGGTTTCGTGTCACTACACCACATCTGCAAGGAAAATCAGAGAGAATCTCTGCGCACTAGGCATGTTCTTCGATAGACAACTAGAAGTGACGTCTTCACGGGAGATGACGTGGAATTGTAAACATCTCATCGGACTTTCTCTTCCCGTACTACTATTTCATCAGCATTCAGTCAATTTGAGCATCTGGAAATTTGAAAAGGATTTGAGGATTACAGTGTTCTGAACACCTGTATCAGTCCTTTGCTTCAATATTGGAGTTACTGGAATCCCCAACGGAAGTCACATCTACTCATTTCATCTTTGATGGACAATCACGTCATCCGTGTGAAGTGCACATTGTACCTTTGAACTTTTGTTTAAACTCGCTCACCCATGGTGATACACTTGTTATCTTTTGAGTTGTGAGTCTTCCGTACGTTCATTGGTTCGCTCTCTTGTTGTGCTCTTTTTCTGCACACTCTCCGAGCCTAGCTCCAGCAACGTCTGCAGATAAGTTGTACAGTCACTTTATTTATTAAATCTGTTATTCAGTTACATTAAATACAACTCATACTAAGAATTCTTTCCATTTTTAGCCTTTAAACTTTGATTGGGTTAATCAGTACTTACACGTTAGGTAGAGTACTGGTAAAGTCATAGGACGGTGAAGTTTTAGTAAGTGTGGTGATATCGAGGACTATTTTAATTCTAGCCCCAACACTTACACGCGTATACGTTCGAAGAAGGGAGAATGAAATACTTGACTTTTTAGCTTTCTGAGTTTCATCTATTCCTTACAGATTTTTGAGAATGCAACTTCTAAATGATGTGACATTATGGTTGGCGTATCACTGATGAGTAATGGAATAATCTGGCTTCACATGCTCCAGCGCAGCAGTAAACACTTGCAGATTTAGCTAGATGCATTTCATGTGTCACGGTCACAAAAATGACGTTCTCTTTCCACACACGATTTACTTTTCATTATTGAATTCCAGTATGGAGACCAACAAATCTACTTCAATTAAGACACTGGAAGCTAATTCCACCATGAAGTAAACTTACTCGATACGGTTTCACTGCGTTGTACAGTATTATTTACCGAAAACCTTTCACTCTCTGATGGAATGATACACTCACACAGTGTGTACGTTCTGAACTTACACAACAAGAAGAAAATGTCGAAGAAAATGGTGCGAATACCTGAGATGTTGATTATTTCGGTGTGAAAATTCCTGATGTTCTCAAATGTCTGAAATATCTGAAACACTCAAAAAGCTCACAGACGGACGATGCATCAGCTGTTCACTTTAGAAGATGACGGGACGATTTATGTCATAATCTTACAAACACTTTCATTGCCTCATATTCTAGTGTTGGTTTTTAGAGTCCCGAAATAGGTTAAAAGAGGCGGCGTGTTTAAATCTGGGGCTACCAAAATTTCTATCCTACATATTGCATCTATTTCCTCGGATTTATTCTCTTTTAATTATTCAATTATATATCCAAGTCGCGTTACTTACTCTTGCGATTATTTAAAATCTTTTCAACCTGATGATTTACTACTATATTATAGTAACCTTAAGAAAAAGCATCATGCTGGGTGGCAAAGATCGGTAAAGTCCACTCCAATGCATCAGATGACTGTTCCTGTGGTTATGAGCACAAATTGCAGGTCATTATCGAACAAGATTAACTACTTACATTCTCTGTTATACTCAAATGTGTATTGTAATACTGGTGTAATAACTCTCCAAGAAACTTGGCTCCACGACTCATATGACGATAATTTAGTCTCCTGAAGCGGTTTCACAATCTACAGACAAGACCGATGCAGTTGAAAGAAGAAGAGAGGTGGTGGTGTTGCCACTTTTATTAACTCTCAGTGGTGCTGCTTCGTTTGGTAACTCCTTATCTATAGTGACTGGAGACTTCCATAACTGCGACTGCAGTTTAATTACATTGCTGGGCCATGAAAATGTTGTTAATTTCCCAACTGGACACAATACTTCAATTGATTTAGTATTTATAAATGATTCTGGAATATACGAAGCTCGTAAAAGTGATCCACTCTCGAATTCAGATCACTGTGTTGTACGAGTCTTACCGAAAATTTACGGAAGGTTACACACTAAAGCCTTCTCAAACTTGTCTTAGAAAGTTGTTCACAGATATTGCTCAAATGAGAACGTACATCACCTTAGAAATATGCTCAGTGACACAAAATGGGATCTGTTTATTAATGATTCACTCGATGACACTATCTCTAATATTACATCCTATCTGAAATTCTATTTTCAAATCTGCTGTCCAAGAGAAACACTATTCGTCAAATTTGACAGTTTCTCCTCGACTCGACTTAAAAAGCTTCGTAGGGAGAAGGAAAAACTGTATAAGATGAAAGATAAAAGTGGTGTAAAAAGAACTAACTTCTTAATCAAGTCTGAAATGCAGAGGTTGAATGTAATATATAACCAGAAATTCATATCCTGCAAAAGTCCTTTTAATATGTGGAAACTATTTAAGGAAATCACTGGTGGTAAGCAGATAAACAATATTCCATATTCTTTTGATGCATGTTCTCTTAACAAATCTTTCATTTAATCTCCCTCAAATGTCATGCTTCCCAGCATCACTAGTGTTAATAATAGCCCATTTCCAGGTTTTAACACAAATGATGTTCAAAAGTGCCCGAAGTCTCGAAACCCTTCCCAGAGCTTAGGTCCAGATTATGTACCAAGTATTATTCTTTAAAAATGTTCTGATATTCTGTGTCACCCCTCCCCACTGATCTATTTAACAAATGTTTTTCCGATAATATTGTGCCTGCCGTTTGGAAGGACATCAAAGTTGTACCTATAGCCAAATTATCTACTGGAGCATGTGTCGAATTTAGACCCATTGCTATTACGTCTCCTTTTTTGAAAACTATGGAGAAATTACTTTTGATTAGTCTTGTACCCTCGCTTAATCCTTTAATGACCCCAAACAATTTGTCTATAAGCACAGTAGAAGCACTTTAGATGCAGCTTCCGTCCTGTATCATAACATTGCTTCCAGTCTAGACAAGGGGGCTAAATTTGTTCGTTGTGTCTTCCTAGACTACACATCTGCTTTCGACTCGGTCACTAGGGACGTCTAATAAAATAAACTTGCTGCTAGTCAAACAGAATGTTGGGCTGTTAACTGGTTGCATTCCTATTTCTCAGAAAGAAACCAGTACACCGTGTATAAATATGAGTCTTCCACTTCATTGCCTACTGAAGCTGGTGTCCCTCAAGGCGCTGTCCTTTCTCCTTTTCTTTTTTCTTTCTTCTTACATGACTTGCCTCACTCTGATGAAATCAACTTTGTGAAGTACGCTGATGATTTAACGGTTTCAATGGCTGTTAACTCACAGCCGGCTAGATTCTACCAAAATAAATAGCTTTCTGTCTGGAGTCAGCAAATGGTCTGAGTCAAACGGTCTTAAACTGAATCCTTCTAAGTGTCAAACTGTTAATTTCAGCTTAAGATGTAAAAGACAGTTAAAAGAAGTCATCGATTCTCATGACAGTTGTAAGATTGACGACAATGATATAGGAGTCAAATCAGAAATTAAATATCTCTGACTCATTCTCTCTTCTGATCTCTCCTGGACTTCCCATGTCTTAGCGATCTCCAGTAAAATATTCCGCCTGACATTTTACATTAAGAAGTTAAGACACTCGAGTATAACTCAACCCCTCCTCCTACAGTTCATAAACTCTTGCATCCTACCTATTCTTCTTTATTGCTCACCCCTGCTTATTCTTTCCTGGTTTGCTTAAAGAAGACTATGTCACAATTCGTAGAATGCTGAAGACTGTCAGTAGAATGAGTGGTGTCCCAGTGGACCACATAGTTAACGTCGTTGTCGATAGGCATTTGACTTCGTGCAATAAATTTGCTAAAGGGATTTTTTCTGACTTGGAGCATCCGCTTTATTTACCCTCAGCTTTCACCTTGCATCTCCTCAGGTAGAACAAGGAGTAACTTCAGACAACTGTATGCTCGCACGTCTCAGTATAGAAATTCTATGATAAAATATTTGGCAAGTATTTTATGTGATGAAAATAGTGTCAGGCAAGAATTAACTAACCTTTTTTCATCTAGTAAATAAACAATTTCCTCCATCCATCCTTATATACCTTCAAGTTTTACTTTTATTACTTCTATTATATTTATGGTCCTGTTGCTTCTTTGTTTTACTCTCATAATTGCAATCACCAACTTATCTCAGTGACTGCTGTAGTCTTTGTTTTTCCCCTCACCATCACCATCATGTAAAGAGAACATTATATTCAATATTTTTAAACATGCTAGGATCTCTATACCACATTGCCAATACTGTGAAACAAGCCCACAGTAATTTTCACTTGTATTATTATTATTATTACTACCCTAGCTGTTATCATTATTATTGTTATTTCCATTTTATATGCTGCCTGTTTTTGACATTAACCACCCCTGTTGTAAATGTGAAAAAATTTTCTGTGTGATTAATTTTTATTTATAATTTGAGGAAATTAGATGCAGTAATATTGTGATTAATGCTGAAAATTCCATTCCATTCTGTATCACAAGTACTGTTTTTGGAATAAAGTGAATCATTATAATTATCATTAAACAGCTGTCCAGTAATCCCAGGCATTCGAATGCCTCCTATTCTCCCCATACTGTTTTATTTGATGCGTGGAAAGATATTGAAGTTCAGTTCGGAGATAAATTATGTACTGGTATTATTGTTAGATTTGGAACTATTGCAATTATCCTAATTTTTGAAATTCAGGAAGAAATTAGGTTTACACAAACATGAACCCTTCTTGAAGGCTTTCAGTGACGCCCAACAATCTCCTTATAGGTGGTTCGAAAGTGATTCTGTCTTACATAAAACCATTGTGTCCTTTTTGGCCAAACAGACAGACTTTTTCAGGTGTGCCGCATTTACCCATCAACGGGAATTGTAACGGCGAGTGAGAGAATATTTTCACACACATCTACTCGATGCCTAACTACTTCATCGAGACACTTTTTCATTTTTCGATACACAATATACGTGACATTAGTCGTGCATCCGATGAAGATGCATAGACGAATGAGAACACATGAAAATATTTTGCCAAACATTTATTGTATTGTGGGAGAAACAGAAAGAGGCGACGAGTATATTCAGATAATTAGGCGTAGGAATTGACGAACTGTTACATTTCAGATACTGGAATCCCTTTGAAAAATTTAATCATACCTCAACTTGACCAGAAGAAGTCTGACGAAGTTCATCACTATCAGAACACGGTCCCGGTTTATGTATGTACTGTCGAAGAATGCAATCACAAGTGCTGTCAGCAGTAGATAGTCAATAAGGAAGGTTTTATGCATCAGCATATTCATTGTCCTACCATCTGTGCCAAATTAAAAATGGCTAAGCGAAGAAAGAATATTTCACAATCAAGATGCATGTATTTATACCTGTAAAGAACACTGTGCAGCGAAAAACTGTTCAGTTCATCTAGCTTAACCAACAGAATTAGTTTTACTGATTTCAATCATATCCCTTTCGAATGATCTCCAGCTCTCCTTCCGTTCCACGCAATGCTTGTATTGAATTTATTCCAGTATCGAAATACTTTTGACTCATATGCACAAACGAAGCATATTAGCTATGTGATTACCTTGATGAGGTTATCAGGAATACATTGTGCTCCCAATATCATCAGTATATAACACTGTGTGACTTGATGAATGTCAAAATGCGATTTCCATATTCTCTATACATCCTTCCACCTAGAAAAGTCATAGCCACTGACAGTTCACTTCACTTCATGTAATCTGTCCTACTCAAATGTTACCGAAGTCTACTATTAATGCTCTTCCTCTGATGGCTGATTGTTTATCTAAGTGACGTAATTGGAGCGAGATTGATTTTACCCAATTCCGATCTCTCATACTCCCTTGCACCTGTCTGTTTGAACGTCACCTGAAAAGCATTCACACGTGTCGTTCTGAATAAAAAAATTCCTTGTAGTTTTTTGCTCATCAGTCTTGTGTCTCCCAATGTACTTCCAGTAGTATATATATATATATTTATGTCTCTGTATGTAGAATATTCAGCTGAAGGGTTCCATGAAATTTGGTGCACTCAGTCAGTCCTTCTCTATTTAACTTTGTTGGTAAAAAGACAATTGCAGCGAAGAAAATTTTCTTTTCAACGAAGTTTTCATCTAGGCCGTACATTCGCGTATTTATATCAAATGGATTGAAAGGTTCCGGAATAACATTCGGTTAAGGGTCAAATTTATAAAAATTACAATTAGGAACTAGAATGTCACATTAAAAAGGGTGTGGATACAGCCCAAACGAAGTAGCATCATAATAACTAAGAAGATTGACATTGTGCAACTGGGGTTCAGAAATGTGTGAATAGCAAAATAGACAAGATGTCTGGATAAAAACTAATGTGATGAATAATGCAATTAGGGATTAAATATGTAGATATAGGAAAATGACAAAATAAACGTGAAGTTCGGATATGAAAATGTGTTAGTGTAAACAGGGATTAAGAAGAACTTGAAATAGCATGAATAAACAGGACGTTTAGATAAAAATGGCGACGGGATGGTCATTGCTAAAAACATTTACCTGTTTATGATGGCCATGTCAGGGACAGAGGGTTGGACGTATTTCATTTGGATACAAAGCGTGGGTTTGAGCTTTTGGATAGCTAGTGCCTCAGCTATGCCCAGATGTCTTGATTTCACTCCCTTTGATAGGTTTTGATTGAATCTTGAATATTGTATGCTTTGAATGATTTTTCGAAAGGCGCTAAAAGTCCTGAATTGGCCAGATGTTCTCTTACTGAACTCTTTACACGTTTTTAGTCTTCTTTGTACTAGCCAGACAGGGTAGTGTTCACGAGCGCCTTTTGTAAGTCGGTGCATAATATGGCCGATGTACTCAGCTCCACAAGAGCAAGCGAACTGGTATTTGCACGTTGAGGTGCCTAAATCGACCGCTTGTCTTTCTCGTTCTGGCTGGACAGCTTTGCAGGAAAACGTCAGTGGTAAGCTCGCGGCCAAGTGTGTTTTCCTCAGTGATCAGTAGAGTCGTTTACAAAGGATTTCTGCTTCGTTAACACCTATGAATTCTGGATTAGGCAGAAATATATTCCTTGGAACGGATTGGAATTTGTTGCTTGTTTTACGACAGCTTACCAATGGAAACCAGTACTCGTGTACTGGACAACTGATTCGCTGGTTATGCCGCTCAATTCAGGAAAAATAATGTCTAGTGAATATGCGGTTAAAATTGCAGCCCTGAATACTCCTATTCAATCGAATCCTGAGAGCATGATGAGTGACGTTTCAAGTTACCGTGCAGATATTCCACAATGAATAAAACCGTCGCACTTCCAGATAGATGGTATATTGAATGCATGAGAATACACATACACATTTCATGAATGTCACTGAGGCTATGCAAGCAAGTCAGTGAAACTCATGTACTCAGACAAATGATGAAAATGGAAGTGATCACTCAGTGGAAATATTGAGAATTCTCGGATTAATATTGAAAATTCTTTCATAAGACTTCGCAGTGTATACGCCATCGGTGAGTATTTGTACTCACTCATGATCCGATATATCGTACTGCTCACAAAGTTTGAATGCAACTGCACACAACTTCGTCCTGAAGGCTGTCAACAACTAGCATCAGATTTATTTCCAATATTCGTTTCTTAGGGATTTCATTTGAATCCAGTTCAACCGCAGTTCCATATCAGTCGAAGAACAACTGAAAACCAGGGAGTACTGGTAGGAGTCAGAATTCAAGGGCAATTTAGTCGAGTTCCAGTAGTTGAATTGTATACAAGCTCGACCTGAAAGAGAAACTGTTCCGTCCGAAACTCTGTGGATGTGCACCATAGACGAACCCTGAACTGGTGAGAATCAGACGTCAAGTACTCCAGTGCTGGTTTCCAATGACGCCATAACTGATACTGACCTGTGTGCGAACTTGATTCAAGCACCATGTGGGACATAACTTTTGATAGTCAAGTGGTTTCGGCAGATTGTCATTAGTTTGTCAATGATTGCTGGTGATTCTTTGACAGATAGCTGGGAGATTACCACACTGACGTCAGGCAACCACACAGTCAACAGATATTTCAAGTATAGAACACGTAGAGAAGCCCAGAATTAGTTAGCCAAAATTCAGTCCGATAAGGTAAAAATTCCACAACAAGGTGGCATCCACATTTCCTTGACAGCAATCACACACCAACAATTACTGGAGACAGTCCAACCAACATCCAAAAACCCCGGCATTTTCTCAAACTATGTCACATTGTAATATAACACATTATCGAGGTTTCGTACAACCACAAGTAGAAGCAGCGAGATTACAGATCTAACAGGGAGAAAGAGAAATAATAACCATGCAGTGAATACATGACAACCGAGTGTAAGTACAGTGATATGTGATGTCGAAGAAGTGTCGACGACAACAACATAGTTCTAGATACTGAATCAGTATTAGTCGAATTACCCACATAATTATAATTATCGGAATTAGATTATTCACGAGGGAGTTTCTGAGCAATTGCTCCGTCACACTGTAGCTTTATGCAACCTTATGTGATGGTAACAAAAGGAATGGACTGTAGATAATATATTGACATCAGTATTCCGTTCTTAGTTGATGTTGTTTCCACTTGGTTTTATGAACCACAAAATCAAAACACAACATGAATACAAGCGGAAGCTGGAGTGAATTCATTTCGACATATAAGAATAATCAGTAACTGTTCATTGTGAATGCTCCAGAATTTGTCATTACTCGTCACCGAGTGACACTCCAGGTATGCCATTGCTGCTGGCTATTTATGGTGAAGTGGAAATTACAATCCATGTAACGCATTGATGTTCTCATAGCTACATAAGAAATCCTGTTCTATCCGAAATAAGGCAGTCGTTCATTCAGCGGAATATAAAAATTTAGCTAATTTAGGAATGGTTGACCACAAGAAGATAAAAAATTTAGAAAAAGGCTGAGCGATTGCAATACATGCATTAACACACAACCACACAAGAGGGTGGGAGAGGGTGAAAATTCCTAAAAGTAATCTAGGTAGGTGGAGAGGCAGGTTCATTACTGAATCCTTGATCATCGAGTCTACACACGACACATGCAATAGGAAGGATTCATCACTCATACCCGAAATATGGAAAATACTACTGCCATTCAAGTCAAGCGGAAATCGAATGAAAAATAATCGAACTATATAAACGAAGTTAGGAATTCGTGTGAGTACCTTTATTATTATGAGCAATATCTTGTGCTCGAAACGTCATCAGTAAACATTACTGTTTAACACTGCGAGACCTTATCAAAACAAAATTTACCCATAATGGAATTACACTCTACAACAGTGCACAAGTCTTATTCTTATATCAATGAGGCAGTAGGAATATTCAGACAAATAACCGTAGAAATTGACGAGCTGGAACGATTAGCACGCACGATAAATATTGCCACGCTTCCCGACTCTCACTATTGCGTCACTTACCACCACATAGAATCTGTTCACCAATTGGTTCGCTGTGTTCTTCTGGGAAGAACAGAGAAGAAAAACACGTTAAGAATCAGGTAGCATTGTAATACCCACTAGTCTGGATGAAGTCATGAACTGAATAGACAAGCAATTCAACAATTAAAACGCCAATAAACCAGAGAATGTGAAACAAACATTTCAGGCTGCCTTTGAAAATTACAACTGCTCATTGCAGTCGACATGTGGCTTCGTTTGCGTTCACTGCACACAGCTAGGGACGATAAGCATTCGAACAACTATAAGGGTTAAACTATGCATTCGGAATAAGGTCGTACAGCCATCATCCCTCACTTGGTCTAAAAAAACGTAACCAACAGATGATTTCACAACCAAGCCTTACATATATTGTCAAACCCTCTCCTAACATGCCATAATATTACCACATCTGCACTGAAAACGCAATTCATTTACTTCCCTCACAATCTAGCATTACTTAATCGGTTCATTTGTTTCTACTAGCCTTTATCGACTACTTCTTTCTGGTCATTTGTTTATTGATTCATGATGTTTTACATTATTCGTCTTTTGACAGACTGACTCACTTTTCGGGGTTTTATTCATAAAGCCATTATAGTTATGATCACTAGTCATATAATGACTAAATGCACAATTTATTTTCATCATCTTATTACCATATAGGCAAAATAACATGATGAATTCCTTCACGGAGATCCGCCAAATATAACGATTAATATCACTGTTGTTTTCATTGTTATTCCCATAGGTGCTCAGTGGAATACAGAGCGAAGGAAAAACACTCTGATTTCTCTCTCGATGTTTTCGTTCAGTAAAGTGTAGGTGATCATAAATATCGCCACGCTTCCAGAGTCTCACTATCACGTCACTTACCACCACAGAGAATCTGTTCACCAATTGGTTCGCTGTGTTCTTCTGGGAAGAACAGAGAAGTAAAACACGTTAAGAATCAGGTAGCATTGTAATATCCACTAGTATGGATGAAGTCATGAACTGAATAGACAAGCAATTCAACAATTAAAACGCCAATAAACCAGAGAATGTGAAACAAACATTTCAGGCTGCCTTTGAAAATTACAACTGCTCATTGCAGTCGACATGTTGCTGATTTTACATAGCTAAATATCTCATGAATATCGTTTCATTGGCGTAGTGACACCAGGTACCTCGTGCAGCCATCATTATCATCACCATCTATGCTAACCATTGCACAGTAATACACATAAACTTCGGAATAAACACGCATCTGTTGTAGGGTAAATCACCCTATAGAACGCAAAGTGCATGGCCGAAAACTAAATACAGCGGCAAAGAAACTGTAACATATCAGATACTAGAATCACTTTGTAAAAATAAATCATATCTCACCTTGACCAGAAGAAATCCGACGAAATTCGCGCAACCGACAGATGGTACCAGTTGATGTTTGTACTGGTAACGACTGAAATCACAAGTGCTGTCAAAACTAGAGATCCGATGAGGAAAGTCATATACATGGACATATTCATCGTCCTACAATCCGTGTCAAATTTAAATTGGCTCAGGAAAGAGGCAATACTGCACAGTGAAGATGCATGAATTTATACCTGTCAAGAAAACTGCGATGCGAAAAACTGTTTAACCAACGTAATTAGTTCGATTGATAACACATATCGATACGAATCAACTCCAGATCTCCTTCTGTTTCACGCAGTGCTTGCATTGAATTTATTCCAATATCGAAATACTTTTGACGCATATGCACAAAAGAAGCATATCAGCTACGTGAATACCTTGATGAGATTATCAGCAATACATTGTGCTCTCAATATCATCAAAATATATTGCACTGTGTGACTTGATGACAGTCAAATTGAGATTTCCACGCTCTATATACATCCTTTCTCCCAGAAATGACATGACCACTGACAGAGAGTTCACTTCAACTAATCTGTCCTACTCAAATGTGACCGAAGTCAAACATTGCTCACCTCATAATCTAAACCTAATTTCACAGGGAACTACTTATTCTGAGATTGCGATTATAAGAAACTAATCTGATGGTAGTTGTTGACAGGTTTCAAGACGATGTTGTGTGCAGTTCCAGTCAAAATTTATGAGCAGTATGATATATTGGATCATGAGTGAGTACAAATACTCACCGATGGCGTATACACTGCGAAGTCTTATGAAAGAATTTTCAATATTAATCCGAGAATTCTCAATATTTCCACTGAGTGATCACTTCCATTTTCATCATTTGTCTGAGTACATGAGTTTCACTGACTTGCTTGCATAGCCTCAGTGGCATTGATAAAATGTGTATGTGTATTCTCATGCATTCAATATACCATCTGTCTGGAAGTCCTATTGCAGATGAGATAATATTATGGCATGTTAGGAGAGGGTTTGACAATATATGTAAGGCGTGGTTGTGAAATCATCTGTTGGTTACGTTTTTTTAGACCAAGTGAGGGATGATGGCTGTACGACCTTCTTCCGAATGCATAGTTTAACCCTTATAGTTGTTCGAATGCTTATCGTCCCTAGCTGTGTGCAGTGAACGCAAACGAAGTCTACTGGGAATCTTCGGTGGGATACGGTGAATAACTGTGAAAGCCCTCCTTTTCGCCAATATATGACCACTATCAAGGAAGTGTGACTAGGTTGAGCTACGGATTGTTTTTGTCTGTCCTTTGTCAATCCACGGAAGGAGCTGACTCTGCAATGAGTTCTCACTTGATGACTTACCGCTAAATTGCAAGTTAATAAATAGAGGTATTTTGCGTCAAGTAAGAGTACTCTCAGAATCTTGAACCTTCTACTTTCCACTCTTTATTCTTCTGTTCACGCTAAACTTACTTCATATTACAGATTAATGAAGATTTCTAGTTAGTGGCATGACAATTAGTTGGAGTTGGTTTCATTGTTATCATTATTATTATTATTGTTATAAATTTTGTTACTCTTCTATTTTTATTTTTCTCGTATGATTTTTCAACTGTCACTGCGATCCCTCTCAAGGTCACAGGTGCTCATTATCTTCACATTCCGATGTGCAAATTACAACAGCCAGAGAAGAAAAGTTTTATTATACTAATACTATTTCTACACAGAAATAGTGAAAACTACTACTTATAATTGTTTGATGTCAGTTTTGATAGTAGTATCGTGTTTTCCCGTCTTTATCAATCTGCTCTCATCACTCAGTTAGGCTGAGAGAGATTTACTGGAATGATTTCGCCTGGCTATATTTCTCAACGACGATGGCCGTTTTCATGTACCGTTATGATGAAACAGTGTTGTGACGATATTTGAAATACGTTTTGGTTATGTGAGAAGTATCTATCTGATTCAGTGTGTGTAAGCACACTTTGTCCACTGACACTTATCATAATACTGCCGTAATCACATTACAAGAAACCTGGTTACATGAACTGTATGATGACAATCTTATCTCACTGAAGGACTTTATTTTATTTCGACAAGCCCATCAATGTTTTATTAAGAAAAATGGTGGTTGATTTGCAACTTTTATTCCGTCCAAATGGTCTTTTTCAAATAACGTCTGCTTCCCATTCTCTAATGACTTCATTGACTGTATATTGTTATTATTATTATAATATCCTTTAATTCCTAGAGGAACATGGGGCTTCAGCTGCGCATCTACATTGTCTTCTGTTTCTGCCAACTGTTCCAACCTGCTCCAAGTCTGCCCACATGCTTTCATCTCCTTCTCACATGACCCCCTCCAAGTCACTCTTGCATTGATGACCAACTCGCCGCTTCCCTTTCGGGTTCCACTCGAGCAACGGCTTGTCTAGGGATGTCACCTGACTGTTTCCCCCCATAGTATGGCCAGTCCATCTCCATTTCTGCCTGCCTATTTGTTTCATAATTGGTTCCTGACTGGTTCGCTCATTGCCAGAGATCCCTGTTGCTGATCTCTTCTGGCCGGCCATCTGATGTTGAGCGGTATTGAGCGAAGACAACTGTAAATGAAGGTCTGAAGTTTGTTCGAGATGCTCCTTATGACGTGCAGTGCAAGTCTCTGATCCGGATATTGAGTAGCACTGACTTTACATTGGAGTTGAAAATCCGGATGTTATTTTTGATGCTGAGTGCTGTTGACCTCCACACAGATTTGAGAGTAATGAAAGCTTGTCTTACTTTAACGATTCCGGCTTTGATATCCTCATCAGTTCCGCCTGTAGTTGAAGTGGTGCTTCCCAGGTAGGTGAAGGAGGCTGTTTCTTTCAGTTTCTCCCCACTTACGCTGTTTGTTGTCTGTTGTTGTTGCTGTTGCTGTTGGTGTTGGCCAGGAATCTTCATCACCTCTGTTTTATCTATGTTCACTTGAAGTCCTATCTTCTCTGGATGCTTCTTCTGCCAACTTGTTGCTTTTCACTTGCATATCTTCTAGTTTGTGTGAAATCACACATATATCATCGGTGAAGTCCAGATCCTCCAAGTTCCATTTTTGTGTGATTCCATTTGATGCCTGTTTCCTCATCGCCCGCCGCTGTCTGTCGCATTATCCAATCTACTGCAATCAGGAAGATCATTGGTGATAGTAGGCAGCCAGCTTGTCTCACTCCCGTCCTCACTTCGAAGGCTTCCGTAAGCTTCCCGTTGTGGACTACTTGGCAGTGTGCAGCATTGTCGTATAACTGTTGGATGAGATGTGTAATTGTCGATGGGACCCCTTGGTAGTAGCGAAGTAGTTGCCAAATCACCTCTCGATCGACGCCGCGCTGTCGAAGGCTTTTTCAAAGTCGATGAAGTTGAGATAGAGAGGTGACTGCCATTCCAAGATTTGTTCAATGATGATCCGTAGTGTGGCGATTTGATCAATACATGACTTGTTTCTCCTGAATCCAGCTTGCTCCGGTCGACGTTTTTCATCCAGGTTGGCATGTTTGATTCTCTCCAGGATGATGCGGCTTGATTTTTTGCTTGGAATGGACAGGAGCATAATTCCGCAACAGTTTTCGCATTGACTTAAGTCTCCTTTCTTCGGTAGTTTGAATAAGTATCCTTTCTTCCAGTCCTCAAGTACTTTGCCCTCTTTCCAAACCTTCCCCAGTAGTTGTGTCATCACGTCCGCTGTTGTCACTGTGTCAATTTTCAATGCTTCTGCTGGGATTCAAACTGGTCCTGCTGCTCTTCCAACTTTTAGCATCTTGATTGCATTAAAGACTTATGATTTCGTCGAGGGGCCGATGTCCTCTGGTAGTTCTGTTTCCGTTGTTGGTGTTATTGGGCGCATTTCAAGTATTAGAATTCACACAGAAATATCAAGACAAATATACACTCTGCGTTAATTATCTCAGAGTACAATCAAAAATCGTTTCTCAGAAAAGCGGACAAATATGATAACTATAATTGTTCATATTTTTCTTATGGGATGCGATTGAAGAATAGAGTTTCAGCGACGCACCGCAATACAACTACATCAACACAATCCACGACACCTTCAAATCGTCTGATTTCAACTCGAAGAATGTTTCAAGGGTTCATTTTGAATTACTACATATGAAGATCTCTGTCTAGAAAGAAGATCCACATCTATCTAAATGGTCATTATGGTGATGTGCTCACGTAGGACCTCCTTAGTTCACACTGAAGATGTCAATTTCACTAGAATTAATTGCAGTGTCTATCTGGTGTACCTGTATCCCCTAGCATATATACCACCGACAGCACTGATCATTTTCTAGCACAGCTAATTTTCCTCGAAGGGCAACAGTGTCCAGTAAAATTCCTCAGAGGTGTCTACATTCGGATTTGTGAAGGCATGAGTGAAAGTCTTTAAGTATAATGTCAGTGATATCGATTGCAGATTTGTGAAACTCGAGGGATTTTCTGGAGTGATCACGGAAGAATAATGATGAGAGTTTGATGCATTCAGGAGTTGATAAATGTTGAATGCGTTTTCACAACTGTGAATGATTTTCACATTAACGCTAACAGTGCGAAGCAAACGGTATTCAGCGTCTCCACTACCCAAACTCGACAGTCTACACCATCTCACGTGGCTGAAAACAACATTTAAGGGACTCGCTAAATCAAGACACATTGTGATTCGACTGATCCCTACTCTTTTTCAACCTAATTCGATATCAGCCAATACAAATAATAGACGAGGAATGCAATGGCATAATAAAAGTATGACATGATGCAGTGATTTCACTCTATTCAGCTTAACAACCTCATCCACTGGTTTCGTGTCACTACACCACATCTGCAAGGAACATCAGAGAGAATCTCTGCGCACTAGGCATGTTCTTCGATAGACAACTAGAAGTGACGTCTTCACGGGAGATGACGTGGAATTGTAAACATCTCATCGGACTTTCTCTTCCCGTACTACTATTTCATCAGCATTCAGTCAATTTGAGCATCTGGAAATTTGAAAAGGATTTGAGGATTACAGTGTTCTGAACGCCTGTATCAGTCCTTTGCTTCAATATTGGAGTTACTGGAATCCCCAACGGAAGTCACATCTACTCATTTCATCTTTGATGGACAATCACGTCATCCGTGTGAAGTGCACATTGTACCTTTGAACTTTTGTTTAAACTCGCTCACCCATGGTGATACACTTGTTATCTTTTGAGTTGTGAGTCTTCCGTACGTTCATTGGTTCGCTCTCTTGTTGTGCTCTTTTTCTGCACACTCTCCGAGCCTAGCTCCAGCAACGTCTGCAGATAAGTTGTACAGTCACTTTATTTATTAAATCTGTTATTCAGTTACATTAAATACAACTCATACTAAGAATTCTTTCCATTTTTAGCCTTTAAACTTTGATTGGGTTAATCAGTACTTACACGTTAGGTAGAGTACTGGTAAAGTCATAGGACGGTGAAGTTTTAGTAAGTGTGGTGATATCGAGGACTATTTTAATTCTAGCCCCAACACTTACACGCGTATACGTTCGAAGAAGGGAGAATGAAATACTTGACATTTTAGCTTTCTGAGTTTCATCTATTCCTTACAGATTTTTGAGAATGCAACTTCTAAATGATGTGACATTATGGTTGGCGTATCACTGATGAGTAATGGAATAATCTGGCTTCACATGCTCCAGCGCAGCAGTAAACACTTGCAGATTTAGCTAGATGCATTTCATGTGTCACGGTCACTAAAATGACGTTCTCTTTCCACACACGATTTACTTTTCATTATTGAATTCCAGTATGGAGACCAACAAATCTACTTCAATTAAGACACTGGAAGCTAATTCCACCATGAAGTAAACTTACTCGATACGGTTTCACTGCGTTGTACAGTATTATTTACCGAAAACCTTTCACTCTCTGATGGAATGATACACTCACACAGTGTGTACGTTCTGAACTTACACAACAAGAAGAAAATGTCGAAGAAAATGGTGCGAATACCTGAGATGTTGATTATTTCGGTGTGAAAATTCCTGATGTTCTCAAATGTCTGAAATATCTGAAACACTCAAAAAGCTCACAGACGGACGATGCATCAGCTGTTCACTTTAGAAGATGACGGGACGATTTATGTCATAATCTTACAAACACTTTCATTGCCTCATATTCTAGTGTTGGTTTTTAGAGTCCCGAAATAGGTTAAAAGAGGCGGCGTGTTTAAATCTGGGGCTACCAAAATTTCCATCCTACATATTGCATCTATTTCCTCGGATTTATTCTCTTTTAATTATTCAATTATATATCCAAGTCGCGTTACTTACTCTTGCGATTATTTAAAATCTTTTCAACCTGATGATTTACGACTATTATAGTAACCTTAAGAAAAAGCATCATGCTGGGTGGCAAAGATCGGTAAAGTCCACTCCAATGCATCAGATGACTGTTCCTGTGGTTATGAGCACAAATTGCAGGTCATTATCGAACAAGATTAACTACTTACATTCTCTGTTATACTCAAATGTGTATTGTAATACTGGTGTAATAACTCTCCAAGAAACTTGGCTCCACGACTCATATGACGATAATTTAGTCTCCTGAAGCGGTTTCACAATCTACAGACAAGACCGATGCAGTTGAAAGAAGAAGAGAGGTGGTGGTGTTGCCACTTTTATTAACTCTCAGTGGTGCTGCTTCGTTTGGTAACTCCTTATCTATAGTGACTGGAGACTTCCATAACTGCGACTGCAGTTTAATTACATTGCTGGGCCATGAAAATGTTGTTAATTTCCCAACTGGACACAATACTTCAATTGATTTAGTATTTATAAATGATTCTGGAATATACGAAGCTCGTAAAAGTGATCCACTCTCGAATTCAGATCACTGTGTTGTACGAGTCTTACCGAAAATTTACGGAAAGTTACACACTAAAGCCTTCTCAAACTTGTCTTAGAAAGTTGTTCACAGATATTGCTCAAATGAGAACGTACATCACCTTAGAAATATGCTCAGTGACACAAAATGGGATCTGTTTATTAATGATTCACTCGATGACACTATCTCTAATATTACATCCTATCTGAAATTCTGTTTTGAAATCTGCTGTCCAAAAGAAACACTATTCGTCAAATTTGACCGTTTCTCCTCGACTCAACTTAAAAAGCTTCGTAGACAGAAGGAAAAACTGTATAAGATGAAAGATAAAAGTGGTGTGAAAAGAACTAACTTCTTAATCAAGTCTGAAATGCAGAGGTTGAATGTAATATATAACCAGAAATTCATATCCTGCAAAAGTCCTTTTAATATGTGGAAACTATTTAAGGAAATCACTGGTGGTAAGCAGATAAACAATATTCCATATTCTTTTGATGCATGTTCTCTTAACAAATCTTAGATTGTTGACTGTCGAAGGTTTGTTGCGCTTGAGTATCATTTGAAACTATTGTTTCATTTCGGTAGTACACAAAAAGCCATCATTTTGTGCTTGTGATTCAGTCATTTCATGTCTGTACCCAGTGTGTTTGGTAGTTTAATCGATTTAAGAAAGTGTAGTGGATTTTTTGAAGACACAGAATTTGTTTCCCATTTCTTCACTTATTCTGATTTAGCCGTGTATGAAGTGGGTCATCGTCACCAAAGAGATTATATGAACGCTATAATAGTCCGTGGAGATTCATTGACCTCGTAGAATGTTTTTCCGATATAGTTTTGTTCTTTCAGATACATGGTTTGCTTGCGAAACTTCAATTTACTCAATAGCAACATTTTCAACCAACACTTTGATTTGTTGAAGTGAGCGCGTTTATCACTTACCGCTCGTGCTGACCTTGAATCTCGTTAGATGTTGCCTTTTTCTGTTTCCACACCCTCTGTTCTACTTGTATCCGTTTTCATTGTTTCTTTCACCTGGACATTGATTTTTGTCCATGAGATTCTTTTCTTATGGACTGGGAAATTTATCTGTATCATTGTGCTGGTTAATTGCCGATTCACTTCAGTACCAGGCTTCTAAAAATCTTCTGACGTTCTCCGTGTTTCCTCTCCCTCCATCGAATCGATATCTGTGATTGTCTTTATGCAGTGATATGAGGGAGTGGATATCGTCATGTCTTTCAACGACTAGCTTGTGTTTGTAGATGAGAAGATGAACAGGCCGTCTTCTTTGGCTAATGTGGTGTTTTTCACATTTGTTGCAATATATTTTTAGATGACGCTGGTTTTGTTCTGTTTTAGCCGTTGAGTATTTTGGTTGACATGGAGCCAGCCGAGTGAAATGATTTTGCTGGTTTATGTGTGACACGAATTCAACGACTAGAGGGTTTGAAAACAGAGAAGAGAAACCAATCACTCCAAAGGTTATCACGAGGAGGTGACTGATGACATTGTAGAGGAATTTCGAAACCCACTTCAACTAACTTACGATATATCATGGTAAGACAATGGGAGATCCGCAAGTAAACCATCCAGTGGAGACTAGCGGTGTAAAACTCAGTCAGCTCGTCACTACATTAGTGGATAAGCATCTGGATACATGCAAGAAATGGACTAAAACCATACTTTCTGACCCTCAACATCCCTTCTGTTCCCAACTCTCTCCTTGCATCTCATCAGGTAGAACCAGAAATCAGTACAAAATAATATATGCTCATACAACCAAGTAGGATAAGAACTCAACGATACCATATTTGGCCCGTGTTCTAAGTGACAGAGACAATGTTAAGCGTGAAACTTATGACTTGCTTTGTTGTTAATAACATAATTTTGGCCCTTGTTATTTCCCCCTTATACTCTCTTATTTGTACTCTATAGTGAACAACCTTCTTAAACATACTTAGCTACTTAATATTATTATCATTGGCTTACTTTTTTGTACTTTACTCTATTCTTTTTTTGTAAATCTACTGGGTCCGACTATATTATCACCATGATTATTAAAAAAATTGTCCTGTCATTAACCATCATGTAATATTAGTTTTGTGATTGTTTTTTTTCGGCAATATTAAACTGACAATCTTGTTTGTGAACGCCGTTATCACCATCCAAACCTTTTTGCATTATGCATGATTACTCACACTACCACGACAAACACTGAATTTGCTATGACTACCAAATACAAAAACTCCACAATACCATATCTGGCACAGCTGTTATGTGATGAGAAATCCGTTAGGTATGACACGATAAACTTACTGCAGCACTCTAACAAATAGTCTCATTAGGTTTTCTTTTCCTTTCCTCGTTACTGCTACACTGTTGTTCTCATCTACTACCACACATCAACTTTATATTTCAAATCCTGTGGTGCATTGTTTGAAATGAAATACTCTACGCTGTTTTTTTCTTAATTTTAATATTTATTTATTTTATTTATTTATAACTTATTTATTTTATTTTTATTTATTTATCTTTGATTTTTAAAAATCTTATATAATTTATGAGGTAATTAGATGCAATATACTGTAATGCACGCTGAAAATTCCATACCCGTACCACAAATACTGTTTAGAATAAAGCTGTTATTATTATTATTATTAGTGCTGAGAATAAAAAACCCTGAAATGTTTATTTTATGATTGTTTAATGTAGTTCAATCAAATTAACTGATCATCTTGGCTATAAACATTCTTAAGAACATCTCAATAATTTCTTGTATGATCATAGCTGTTTCGGTTCACCACGCATACACATATCATAGCTTCCATTACCCAGTACTGAAATATTTTTTTCATTATTAGTGTTTATCTTCCTTTCTATTTGGTATTTTTTATTTGCATTTTTTCCTTTTCTTTTGTTTTTCTTTGTTATTTCTGTGTTTCGTTTTTTGGTTTATTTTTTGTCGTGTTTTTTATATTGATTTTTTTTGTAATACTCCTTTTAAATGTACGATGAAATTAGATGCAATATTTAAAGCAATTGGTTCCCTTTATGAATTTCGACAAAACAATAAGAAGACGTAGTTTATCTGAAACGTATAATGTATTGGCGCAACACATTTCGGACATTCTGATCACACACGTACTTGTCATACACAGTTTTTATATAAGGCTTTCTTGCCTTATATAAAAACTGTGTATGACAAGTACGTGTGTGATCAGAATGTCCGAAATGTGTTGCGCCAATACATTATACGTTTCAGATAAACTACGTCTTCTTATTGTTTTGTCGAGATGCAATATTGTAAATATGTGCTGAAAATTCCACACTGTACCACTAGTACTGTTTCTGGAATAAAGCGAAATTGTTATTGTTATTATATTAAAACCATCCACGGGAGCTAAAAATCGTCTCCATTATATATTGAAGAATGTCTCAAGAGTTCCTTTAAATTATAGCTCATGAAGAACTCTCTCTAGAAAGAACATCCACATCTATCTAAGCGCTCATTGTGATGATTTACCCCGTAGAATTGCTTTAGTTTACACTAGAGCTATTGCATTCGCTAGAATTACTTGCAGATGTGATCTAGATTAGCTTTATTTGCTCGTATTCTACAAACAAACAACAGTATCGATCTTCTGTAGTTGGTTTGTAAGGACTAGTTTTGTTTTTACGAGTTGATCACGGATTGAAAGCAGTTAGAGAACCATTGGAAAACCAGTACTGGAGTACTGGCGTCCCCTATATGTATGACAAACAAGGTGGAATTATAAATTCAATATTAGAAAATATTATCATTACTTGGTCTCACATCCACAACACTTGATAAGTGTAGAAATCATGAACTTACTTCACAACAGCAACGATTTCTTCCATGGCATCTTCGACACATGGAATTCATTGATCAGGGTGGACGCCAAGATTCATTAAGGAACTTTCTTTCCCATATAACTGTATACATACAAACCACTTATATATAACGGTATCAATGAAAAGACTGACCTCTTTCACTACTCAATCGGCAACCATCTTGTTCTGTAATAAATTAGAAAACTTACGGAGACTAACTAGTAATGCAGGAATAGAAATCGAGCAGAGTGGGAGAAATACAACAACGCATTACGAAGTCCTGGCACAATGAGCGCTGACATTAAAATGACGAAACATAGGCAAACCTGACCTGAAGAATCCAGAGATGGAAGCTCTAGAGCAACCCAAGAATAACAGGGATATAGTAATCACTAAATTAGACAAAGGAAATGCAAAAGAAATATTAAACAGATCAAACTATTTGGAGAATGCGAATGCCCACATACAAACAGTAGGATATATGAGGAAATTAAGAAATCAATTGGCATCGTTATGAATGTGGTTAAGAAATCCACAGCGGTAATCTTATTTGCCGGATGAATTCGTTTCTCGGTGAGTCTAAATATTGTTATTTAATGCTGTAAACTAATAACCCCAGTATGATATATGGTGTTGTTAAAGTCAAGATACCCTATATGTCCCATAGGTGATTCTAAAAATTCATATATTTATGAAAAATCTAAATAATTAGCTGTGGTAATAAATCCGCCTGAAAGCCACTCAGAATCTAAACTAACAATTTCTAATGAACTTAAACGTAGATTAGATAAGATAAAATTAGATATTGAGGAGAATATTGTAAGTTTTGACACTGTCAGTTTATGCACACGTATAACGATAAGTGTGGCTAGAGGCAGCCAGAAACGAACTTAATTCTGACCAAGAATTGGAACGGAGAAAGAAAGTGCCACTGAGGTATATAATGCCGGGGTACAGCTATGGCCAACTTCCACAGTGTTTAAACTCCAGGGGAAAATTTCAAACAAACTGAGGGAGTTGAAATGGGGTCAGCAATATATACCCGGTTGTGGCAGATATATTCATGGATAGGTGGGCAAATATAGCTATGAGAAAGTTAAGCCCCACCCCAGTGGTATGGTTAATTTATGTAGATGACACGTTCACTGTACTTAGAACAAAAGATATAGACAGGATTTTCGAAGACATCAACTCGATGGTGGGACAATTCAAGTCACTTATGAATTGAATATCAGAAAGCGGAGCTTCCAATGTTGAATTGTAGCGTGAAAATGAAGGAGTATAGAAAGTTAGACACATTAGTGAGTTTGCAGAAAACCCATACATTCAAAACGACATTTGAATCTTCAATGATCTCACTCTTTGTCGGTAAAATAGAATTGGTGAAATGTTTAAGTGACAATTAGGCACAAATACTAAGTGGAACCAAAAAATCTAAAACAGGACATGAGGCATATGAGAGAGGCTTGGAAACTAAAAAAATACCCTGATAAACTAATCAAGAAGTATCTAGGAAGATGTGAAAATAATAAAGTAATAAAAAAAAATAAAATGATGACGACATATATGTCAAACATGCACATGATAACAACAAAACCAGCGATATGGAATTAAAATCATAAGTAGTACTTCCGTACAAAGAAGGAGACTCGAAACCTTAAGGAGAATTTGAATAAAGCTAGAACAACAGTGGTTTGTGCAGAATAATATGGTACCATCATTGCTTATTTCGTTGGATTCTCATCAGCTGCTTGCATACAGACTAAATAAATTATGGAGTTTACGGACAGAAATGTTTTAACATACTTGCAAATTTTACATGTCGTCAGTTGACAGAAAGTTCCACAATTAGTGAACAGTGCTCAGAAAACTGTGTTTATATAGTTCTTACACAGGCAGTTCAATTTAAAACAAATATATGCATATAATGGTATGATACTGAAGCCCTATGTTCCTCTAGGAACTAAAGGATACAATAATAATAATAATGGTATGATATGTACGTTAGATGCACAGTGACTAATAAGTTAGGTAACAATGTACTGAGTTGAGCTCAAATCATAGAAACAAGAGACAAGCAAAAAGGGAGGGTGAGGTTAAAGACAAAGATTACGTAATCAGATGAGAGAAAAAAAGGCATCCAGTTACCAAGGCAAGGAAAGACTAATAACTGTTTCTTTCTGAACACATAGATCAGGTTTCAAGCGTTTGATAGAAATCGCTTCGGAAAACTTAAGGAGAATTGAGCTCTTTTGTCTATTGATAATTTTGAAGGATTTCTCGATTTCCACCTCATGACCCGTGTCGAGGAGATGTCTGGTAATAGCGCTACTATAAGAGTTTGTTCCCTTGAAATGTAGGCTTTTCGGCACATGTTCAGAAAATCGGAGGTGTGCTCTTCTTTCTGTTCTCCCAGTGTAACTGCTCCCGGAGACACACGTAAATTTGTATACACAGTTGTAGCTAACATGAGAAGGGTATCTATCGACTTTTGACTGCACCAAAGAGCATGTCCCGTCCATCGAACAACATGCTCTTTGATGCCTGTGTAAGAACTATATAAACACAGTTTTCTGAGCACTGTTCACTAATTGTGGAACTTTCTGTCAACTGACGACATGTAAAATTTGCAAGTATGTTAAAACATTTCTGTCCGTAAACTCCATAATTTATTTAGTCTGTATGCAAGCAGCTGATGAGAATCCAACGAAATAAGCAATGATGGTACCATATTATTCTGCACAAACCACTGTTGTTCTTGCTTTATTCAAATTCATCAAGGGGAATAAATGCATTGAGGAGAATTCCTAACAATGCGGGAATAAAAGTGGCATTCAAAGTCGATTGGAAATAAGCTTTGCCGTTTTAGGCGATCATTCCAATGGAGTCAATTAGACAAAACTGTTTAGTTTATCTCATACGCTGCTGCAGTGATTTTCAGGTCGAACACATGAGGCAGAGTAGTAGGACGAGGACAGTTAGAATAGCGTGGCAGAGAAACCTAGAAAGAAATCTGCAGAATAGTTCAGCCGAAGATAACGAATTCAAGTGCTATCAATTGGCCCGAAATTTTGTCATGTATGGAGTAAAATCAACGAATTACAAAGGAAAATGCAGTTCAAGAATTTAATCTCATAGATATTCGACTTGTTACCTACTTATAAGAAAGAGATTTGGACCAATTCAAAGCCCTTATTCCTGACAGCTGTTACAAGTACATTCGTACACCACCGAGCCACTGTTATCTGCCGACCAAGGACACAGAATACAAATTAAACGACTTCAAGAAAATAAAGACATAATCCTCCTCCGTTTTGATAAGGGCAACGGGATTGTGGTAGTGAACAGATCCGAATATAATCAGAACTTGAAAAATATACTATCATTGTTTTGTATGTATGTGCTAATGAAACTAGGGTAGTAAAAAAAAAAAAATGATGAGTTGTCACAAACAGTTGTAATAATAATAGTGAGTTTTACTCAGGATGCACATAGAAACAAAGTAGATAATACGAAACTATGTAAGAGATCTAAGTGGATACAAGAATTATAATTGCTTAAGGTTATTTTAACTAAACAGGTAAAGGTTGGTAATCTAAGTCAAGACCATTAAGTGCTAGGGTAGTAACAAAGGTGATGAGTTGTCACAAACAGTTGTTAAAAGAAGTTATGCAATAATAATATGAATAGTTTGGTGAGTGAGTTTTACTCAGGATGCACATAGAAACAAAGTAGATAATACGAAACTATGTAAGAGATTTAAGTGAATACAAGAATTATAAGCAATTAAGGAACAGGCGAAGAAACAAAATTAAGTCATCAAAATAAAATAAAATCTCAAAACAAATCAAAACATTGTTACCATGAGAGTAGAAGTGGTTGAGTAATCTTCTTTTGTATGCACAGCTCCGGTTTTTCCATGTGAATGGCCAGAGCTTCAGCGATGCAAAGGAGACGAAACCGTATTGCCTTTGATATGTTATTCTTGACTCTGTAGATTACTTTGAAGGAGGCGTTCGTTGAAATGCAATGATCAGTGTTGACCAGGTGTTCAATTATCGCACTCCTTATTGCACCAGTATTGCCTTTTCGCAACCATGCTGGATAATGTTCTTGAATTCTCTTGGACAGGATGCGCGTCGAACGACCGATGTACCTGGCTCCACAGCAGCAGGTGAACTGGTATATGCACATAGAAGTGGCCAGATGCGGGATCTTGTCCTTGAGGCTTCTGCAGATCAGTGGGCGACTGGAGAACACTATTCGTAGCGTTGCTGCAAAGAACGTTCTTCTCAGAGATGATGTGATCCTTCTCTTGAGAATATCGCTTGATAAATCTCCCTTGAAATCCAAATTCATGTAGATTTTCTTTTTAGGCACAGTTAAAGTTTCGTTTTTCCGAATTATTGGTTTCATATTTTTGTCGATAAATCTTATTGGGTATCCATTTTGGATGAATATTTCTCTCAGAATATCTAATTCTGTTTCCAGAACGTCGGGACTACAGATGCGTCGGATGCGGGTAGCAAGTGATTTAATTAAGTTTCGCTTTTGTTGAATGGGCACCCAGCTATAGAAGCTTGTTAGTTGACCATTCCACGTAGGTTTTCTATGGATCGATCTTCTCAGGTTCCCATCAGCTCTTCTTGTCAGTTCCACATCAAGAAACGGAATTTTTGACTCGTTTTCCATTTCAAGAGTGAATTTTATTGCTGGATGGCAATTGTTAAATGTCTTCAGCAGCAGATTGGGGTCGTTGTTGTTGTCACAAATAATGAAAATTTCATCCACGTATCTTTTATACAGTCGCAAATTGCCGATGCTTGGCTTTAGTGAACCTCTCTCGAGGCTTGCCACGAAGCAATCTGATAGTAGTGGACCCAACGGAGATCCCATTGCAATACCATCCTTTTGTCTGTAGATGGTGTCGTTGAATGTGAACTGGACGTTCAGAGTGCATCTCAATAATAGTTCTTTCAAGTATGTTGTCGGTATGCACTCTGAACGTCCAGTTCACATTCAACGACACCATCTACAGACAAAAGGATGGTATTGCAATGGGATCTCCGTTGGGTCCACTACTATCAGATTGCTTCGTGGCAAGCCTCGAGAGAGGTTCACTAAAGCCAAGCATCGACAATTTGCGACTGTATAAAAGATACGTGGATGAAATTTTCATTATTTGTGACAACAACAACGACCCCAATCTGCTGCTGAAGACATTTAACAATTGCCATCCAGCAATAAAATTCACTCTTGAAATGGAAAACGAGTCAAAAATTCCGTTTCTTGATGTGGAACTGACAAGAAGAGCTGATGGGAACCTGAGAAGATCGATCCATAGAAAACCTACGTGGAATGGTCAACTAACAAGCTTCTATAGCTGGGTGCCCATTCAACAAAAGCGAAACTTAATTAAATCACTTGCTACCCGCATCCGACGCATCTGTAGTCCCGACGTTCTGGAAACAGAATTAGATATTCTGAGAGAAATATTCATCCAAAATGGATACCCAATAAGATTTATCGACAAAAATATGAAACCAATAATTCGGAAAAACGAAACTTTAACTGTGCCTAAAAAGAAAATCTACATGAATTTGGATTTCAAGGGAGATTTATCAAGCGATATTCTCAAGAGAAGGATCACATCATCTCTGAGAAGAACGTTCTTTGCAGCAACGCTACGAATAGTGTTCTCCAGTCGCCCACTGATCTGCAGAAGCCTCAAGGACAAGATCCCGCATCTGGCCACTTCTATGTGCATATACCAGTTCACCTGCTGCTGTGGAGCCAGGTACATCGGTCGTTCGACGCGCATCCTGTCCAAGAGAATTCAAGAACATTATCCAGCATGGTTGCGAAAAGGCAATACTGGTGCAATAAGGAGTGCGATAATTGAACACCTGGTCAACACTGATCATTGCATTTCAACGAACGCCTCCTTCAAAGTAATCTACAGAGTCAAGAATAACATATCAAAGGCAATACGGTTTCGTCTCCTTTGCATCGCTGAAGCTCTGGCCATTCACATGGAAAAACCGGAGCTGTGCATACAAAAGAAGATTACTCAACCACTTCTACTCTCATGGTAACAATGTTTTGATTTGTTTTGAGATTTTATTTTATTTTGATGACTTAATTTTGTTTCTTCGCCTGTTCCTTAATTGCTTATAATTCTTGTATTCACTTAAATCTCTTACATAGTTTCGTATTATCTACTTTGTTTCTATGTGCATCCTGAGTAAAACTCACTCACCAAACTATTCATATTATTATTGCATAACTTCTTTTAACAACTGTTTGTGACAACTCATCACCTTTGTTACTACCCTAGCACTTAATGGTCTTGACTTAGATTACCAACCTTTACCTGTTTAGTTAAAATAACCTTAAGCAATTATAATTCTTGTATCCACTTAGATCTCTTACATAGTTTCGTATTATCTACTTTGTTTCTATGTGCATCCTGAGTAAAATATACTATCAGACAACACCAAGTTCTCCGAATCACCCAACTAGAAAGACACAACCTAAAGAACAGAAAACCTGCTTACAAAATTGATGAAGAGAATGAAAGAAGATTCAGTCAAAACACCGGAGATTTATGACCAAATATTCCAAGACTATATAGACTGCCTAAAGTGCATAAGGAGAATGTTCCACTTTGACCTATCATAAACATGGTTAACTCACTATATCATCAAATCGCGAAGTGGCTAGCTGATATCTTCGAACTAGTTAAAAGACATATGACAAAATATAGCCTCAGCGATACATTTGACTTCTTCAACTCAGTGAAGAATGTCAATGTTTTTGAAAGACAAAGGCTCTCACTAGTTGTCACCTCTCTATTCATAAGCATCCCTCTGACCAAAACTATATGCTTTATTTGTAATTCCATCGGAACCAACGACCTAGAAGTTCTTCTTTCCATAAACTACATGAAGGAACTGCTTCTCAGATATACGTTTAATATCCAGTTCAAATTTAATGAACACTTTTATGTACAGAAAGATGGTGTAGCTATGGAGTCTCCTCTTGGTCCACTGCCAGCTGACTGCTTAATAGTGAGTCTCGAAAACAACATCTTTGATCCCTTGATAAGTCACCTGCTTTTATACAGGAGATACGTAGACGATACATTCATAATTTGTGATGAAAAATCTGATTTTGAGTATTTTTGAAAACCTTCAACGCAGCACACCCATCAATGAGTTTCACATTAGAACGTGGTACGAACAACGCATTTCCATTCCTCAATGTACTACTTACCAGAAGACAAGAATGTACCATCCAAAGATCGATATATCGCAAGCTAAAATGGTCGAGACATTTTATCAACTTCCAGAGCTTTGTGCCGCTGATCCGAAAGCAAAACCTGGTATGTAGATTAAGTTCAAGGATTAGAAAAATGTTTATGTAAGACGTGATAGAGAAAAAAATTAAATAAACTACATGAAACCCTACTAAAGAATGAGTATAAACCAAGATTCCAGGACAAAAACATGAAAGAGAAAACATGAAAGGAAAACTCTCTTCATGAACCTAGGATTCAAGGGTGACATCGCAGCGGAAGTTCTCGGAAACCGCCATTCTAAATGACTGAAGAAGACATTTCCAACAGCCACCTTACGTATCACATTCTCCAGCAGACAGTTAATCCAGTCTAATGTAAAGGATAATATACCGCTTTCGGTTACTTCAATGTGTATTTATCATATCGATAATAAGAAGTATAATTATATGTGTATTTTAAAATGACTCTTAGTATAATCATTATCTCTGAGATTGCTAGGACACGTGTTAATCACGCCGCGCCATCACTATGATAGTCGACATGAGATTAGTTTGGAGAAGTGTTCCCCACTCAACTTGCCGTCCATCACCGAAAGCCAGCACTAGTAAGTGGAATCTAGAATACTCCTTCAACCAATCACATCAGTTCATTTCTAAAAGTGATAGAATGAATGCGTTGCATCAAAAACCAGTATGCTAGCTGAATATTGATTAAAGAATACTTTGGAGATGCATAACTATTTACAGAATGACAAGTACACCATCTAATGATATAAAATTACTCAGTGCAAGTGTGCCAGATGAATGGTGATTAGTAAAGATTATGAACACCCTACAATTGAGGTGATTTTGGTAACGTGTAATTGTTTACAGAATGAAGAAATATTTGTGTTATTTGAGGTCAACATCACGCGTTGTATTTCCTATGAATATTTATGGCTCATTCTAATAATTGCACTTTACAAGTAATCTAATTATAGCAATGATGAAAATAAAAGCTCCATTGTAAACAGTAATTTTGGTAGAAATATCCAAATTTCAGCATGATCAGCTCAGATAATCAAAAGAAGCGATAGGACTTCAGATGGTGTGTAGAATCTGTCGGTGAGATCCGTGGTGACCGGAGCCAAATTGGTTGGCTTGATTTCCCCACCACATGTCATACTGATGCACATCACTTGTCGCACATGAGACAACTTGAAACAATCAAAACTGAAGCGCCTTGTATACTTTCCACAAGTGCTATGCGCAAACGCTTTTCAGGATTGGTCGAGAAAATCGCATTTACCTCCGACAGATAACATCACTGTAAACATCATCCCATCCAGACTGTTCAGAAGATGGAAGATGAAACAGATTTATATCAAGTTATCTCATGCCTGTCAACAGTGTGAAAGTGAAGTCAGTCTGAACTAAATGACCTCCTGGAATATTTCGCCAAGTTTAAAGCGTCTGTCGATTCCCAATATTGTAAACAACATCTGACCAATATGATGCTGTGAATGTTTGAGGTGTACATCCAAACTAGATAATTAGACCATTGACTTTGGAGTTCACGTAGATTTCATGTTTGATGATGGTCATCCAAGAACTGCATTCTCATGCATTCAATATACAAAGCGTTTCATTATCTCTGCTAAACTGCAAGATTCGCTTGATATATCTGATATCAAAATGGTTCACTTTCCATGCTCTAGCCATTGCAATTCCTACTCACAGTTTACCTCAGCTTCTTGATATTTCGTTCTTCTTAGATTGATTCTAATGTGATTGATGATTGATTCTATGTGAGCTGAAGTCCTCATGAAATCCATCTCTACTAGAGTATGTCGAGTCGGAGTATTCCATAAATATATTTTCACTCTGTATTCATTCACTTCCCCGTAAGGTTGGTGATAAATTCATTTTGAAAGACCGTACAAATGATTTCGGTTTAATTAAATGTATCGCAGTCTAATACTGAGTGATGATCAGGGTTTCATGTTTCAATTCACACGGCTGTTCAGAAATCACTTATATATATATATATATATATATATATATATATATATGGAGTAAATGTTTCAAATACAATGAAGAATAAAATCGCAACTGAATGAGAAGCGAAATTGTTAACTGTCCACGCGTCTAGTGTTTGGGGCGAAGACGAGAACAAGAACAGAATGGTGAAATATGTGAAATTGAGATTATATGTAAATAACTGGTTGATGTCCTGGCTACCGCATGCCTGATGCTATTCCTAATGTTCTCCTTCATTATAGGAATTACTTGCATAACATTCTAAGCATAGCGTGTTCCTCAGTGATGTGATTGCCTGTAACTTTATTCCTCTCTCCAACATGTTTGAATAACGAGAGCAACCATTGTGGTGAGAGCAGGCTGCTAGCCGATTGGTTGGCACTAATCTACGTTAAGGTCTAGGTCACTAATATGGGCCGTGAGAAAATATGAACAAGGCTGAGTCAACAACCAATCACAGCAAAGTTAACGTGGCAAAATATGATTCGCAGATAGAGAACTCTATTTGTCAAGGAATCCCGAAACAACCAATCAGAAGCCTGCGTTTGTCTACCTAACTTCTGATAAACAACCAATCAGATGACTGCGCTTGTCTATAATAATGTAGTTGAAATATGTATAAATACGTGTTGATTTTCATAATAAAACGATCTGTTGCTTCGCCCTTGTCTTCTGTTGTTACATTTGGTGTCGCTGCCTCCAGAAAATGAAGATCCCGTGGCCAGCTGCGTTTGAAGAAGGAGACATAAGGAGCTTCTTACGTGACTTCGAGGCTGTTGCTGAGCTGGTGGGTGTCAAGGAGCAGGCAGCGAAGGCAGTTGTCTTGGGGACGCTGTTGAGAGGCCGAGCGAAGGCTGCATATGACAGCGTAGACAGGTCAAATGGCACAGCGTCTTGGAAGAAATTGGTTGAACGACTAGTGTCCGAGTTTGACAGCGAAACAGACAGACAGCTAGCAATGCAGCAGTTCCGGTCAATGAAGCTTGGACCTGATGGAGACCCGCTAGTGTTGGCGGTGAAACTGACTAATCTACTTCGACGCGCGCTTCCCACTTTAGATGAAGAATCAGAAGCGCAGTTACTGTCTTCCCAATTCATCGAGAGTGTCCCAGACCACATTTCTCAGCGATTACAACTGGTTAACGCAACGCAGCCGATGGATATTAGCGAGCTGGCGAAGGTGACCAGACAGCTGCTGAGCACAACGGTAGCCGCTATAGACCAACCAAAACCAAACGAATATGAGCAGAAAATTGAAGCATTGCAGCGGGAAGTGGCGGCGTTAAAGTTGGCTGATAGAAAAGACCGGTGTTTTGAATGCGGTAAGCCGGGACACTGGAGAAGATACTGCCCAGAAAGGCGAAAAAGAAAAAATTTCAGACGGTATAATGCTTGTTCTTTCTTTCGTATGAACCTAGATTTAGTGGGGGCTATTGAGAAAGGGCTCTGTATTCGAAGTTGCGAGTGAATGATCGAGAAGTAGTATGTTTGATAGATACAGGGGCGGCCGTGTCGTTAATAGATAAGAATTTATGTAAGAGTGTTAGCCCGTGTTCATTGACAGTACAAACAGTAGGCGGGTATGTGTTGCGTATCACGGGTAGATCGAACTGTACGGTCGTTGTTGGTGGCTGCGAGGTGACGTTTCCTTTCATTGTTGTACCCGAACTACAGCGAACGATATTAGGAGCGGATTTTCTGCGTGAGATTGGTGCCATAATCGACACGCAAGCGAACGTGGTGGTCACGAAATACGGGCATATCAACATGTATGAGACCAGCGAGATAGCAGCGATTAAGCTGCCGACGGTACACAATGTGACAGAGTTAATTAGTAAATACGATCATCTGTTCACTGGAGATGGCGACCCATACGGTTATTGCGATAAGGTGAATCATGAAATTCCGTTAAGTGATCCGAAAGTAAGGTCATTTACAACGCGAAGAGTTCCATGTCATCTGGAAGGCGAAGTGGAGCGACAAGTGCAAGAGATGTTAAAAGATGACATTATTGAGGAAGCTGATAGCCCGTACAACTCTCCAGTGCTGTTAGTAAAAAAAGCGAATGGGAAGTATAGATTCTGTGTTGATTTTCGACAGTTAAACAGTATGACAGAGTTAAGACCGTGTGCCATGCCAACAGTGGTAGAAACTTTAGATCGCCTACAAGGTGCGAATGTGTTTTCGGTTCTCGATCTTCGCTCAGGATACTGGCAGATACCGATAAAACAAGGTGATAGAGATAAGACGGCTTTCATCGTGGGTCAGACACAATATCGATTTAAACGCATGCCGTTTGGACTAGCAGGTGCACCGTTTACGTTCAGACGACTGATGAAGCTATTACTTAGGAACTTGAAAAACGTGGAGGTTTATGGTGATGATCTCGTCATATACAGTCAAAACGAAAACGATCACGTCAACCATGTAGAAGCCGTGCTGCGACGCATCGAAGAGTTTGGACTACGCGTCAACAAAACCAAGTCCCAGATAGCCAAAAAGAATGTTACTCTGTTGGGACATAAAGTGGGAAATGGTGAGATTAAACCACTGCCGGAGAAAATTTTGACGATTAAAACGATTCCAGCCCCGAATTCAAAGAGAAAACTGAGACAATTCTTGGGTAGAGCAGCGTTTTATAGCCGCTTCGTGAAGAACTTCAATGAGATAGCAGCCCCTCTATACAGGCTACTAGGTGAGCCAAAGTTTGTTTGGTCGGAAGAATCGCAGAGGACATTCGACAGAATTAAACAGCTGCTCGACCACCAACAAATGACGCTAAAACTACCTGTGCCAGGAAGACAGTTCACAGTGTGCACAGATGCCAGTGACTACGCTATAGGTGCGGTCCTAAGACAGGACGAGGGAATCGTTGAGTATGCCAGTAGGGTTTTGACACTCGCAGAGAGAAAGTATTCAACGATAGAGAAAGAATGTTTAGCAATGGTATGGGCAGTCGACAAATGGAGACCTTATTTACTCGGCCGGCGGTTCCACATCGAAACTGATCATAAGCCGCTACAATTTTTGAAGACAGCGAGAGACCCACGGGGGAAGTTGTCACGGTGGATGTTGCGTCTTCAGGAGTACGATTTTACGATCTCACACGTTCCTGGAAGTGAAAATGTCTTGGCAGATTTGTTATCGAGACCAGAAGATGAGTCTGAGTTGCCCGAGGTCGCTTACGGAGTGCATGCAGTAGAACAAGACCCACTAAGACTTGCACGTAGGCAGAGGTTGGACGATACGCTGAATACAGTAATACAGGTGATCACCAACGGAATAGAAGTGGATCAAACTACGGCGAGTAAGGAGCTAACCACACTACTCAGACAGAGGGATCGACTCAGAGTGAATGCCTACGGGACTCTGACCTGGCGAGAGAACGACGGAAGCTGGCTGGCTGTCATACCTCAATCGTCGCGCCACGACATGATAGAAGAATGTCACCAGCTAGCGCATACAGGCGTGGCCAGAACGACCGATCTCCTAAGACAAAGTATGTACTGGCCAGGTATGAGAGAAGACGTAGCAAGATACGTACTTGGATGTCCACGGTGCCAGCTGATGAAAGGTGACCGGTGTATACGACCACCACTTCAGTCGATTCCAGTTACCGCGATAGGTGACTTGTGGTCCGTAGATGTCATGGGTCCATTTCCTCAGACATCCAATGGTAATCAGTACCTCTTGGTGATGACGGAACACGCGACACGATGGGTAGACGCCGTAGCAATCCCAGACCAACGTGCAAGAACCGTGACAGATGCAGTAGTTAGACACATTGTTGCAGACCACGGCGTACCGAAGACAATACTGACAGACCAAGGTCCCTGTTTCGAGAGTGAAGAGTTTACTTCCCGTTTGCAACAGCTGGGCATCAAGAGGATCAGAACGACCCCATACCATCCACAAACGAATGGCCTAACGGAGAGAAACAACCGTACACTGAAGGAGTGGCTGGCCTCGAAGGGCGGGAACTGGGAAACGGAGCTTCCACTGATTTTACTAACACATCGGGCTACCACTCAGGAAACAACGAAGAAGTCACCCTTCCAACTGATGTATGGTAGAAAACCACGATTACCGGTACACAATGAGACCTGGCCCATGCACCAAAAGTGGAGTACGACGAAATTAAAAGCAGAGAGGAAAGAGGCAGTCAAGAATGTAATACGGAAGCAGCGCAGTGATGTCATGAAGTCTCAGATGAAAGAAAGGACGCAGTGCATTACCTTTGCAGTCGGGGACCAAGTGAAGTGTAGAGACAGGAGATATACAGTTGGAGGCGGGCTAGGTTCACGGAAACTCCTTCCAAAGTGGGAAGGACCATACACAATCACAAAAAGACGGGGTCAAGTATATACCATCCGAAGAGGTGATAAACAGAAACGAGTTAACGCCAGTCAGCTCCAAAGATGGGTACAGTGGGACAAGCCGGTCAGTAACAATCCTCAACTAGAGGATGTAGCACCCAGAAGGTCGGAACGTCTGCGCACGAAGCTATTTGACGGGGGGACGAGTGTGGTGAGAGCAGGCTGCTAGCCGATTGGTTGGCACTAATCTACGTTAAGGTCTAGGTCACTAATATGGGCCGTGAGAAAATATGAACAAGCCTGAGTCAACAACCAATCACAGCAAAGTTAACGTGGCAAAATATGATTCGCAGATAGAGAACTCTATTTGTCAAGGAATCCCGAAACAACCAATCAGAAGCCTGCGTTTGTCTACCTAACTTCTGATAAACAACCAATCAGATGACTGCGCTTGTCTATAATAATGTAGTTGAAATATGTATAAATACGTGTTGATTTTCATAATAAAACGATCTGTTGCTTCGCCCTTGTCTTCTGCTGTTACACCATGATTGATGCATCGACTCTAATGAAGATGTGAGAAACAATCGTTGATCCTGAAATTTTTCCAGAATATTTCTACGTCACCTTTTAGATCAGTGGATAATCTTCATCATAGCCCTCCTAATGGTTACAGTTGTAATCAAGCATAACCTGTGGTGAATTCTCAGTTGAATCGGCACCTATATGGTTGACGGCATGAAGTTGCATGCATGAAATCACAGATTCCAAATCGTCTTGTGAAATACATTTCACAGAATCATTTTGGAATAAAGTGAAATAACCATCTCAACTCTAGTCAAATATATGGCCATAATACCGTGGCCTCCAGTCAACTCTGCATGTCGTGGTATTCACGACAATACTGATGTCACTGAAGACTACAGCACCTCGTATACACAAGCATAATTCACATTTCATCGTCTTATGTTTCAGGCTTTCCGATTTGATATCCGTCTGTGAAGAATCACACAATGGCTGACATGATGTAGTATGCACTAGACATCGTGTCAAACTGGTTGATGCCATCATCAGTGAACTTGTGAAATATTGTAATAATGTAGTATTCAGATGGAGACAGAAGAAACACTGATGTCAGAAATGCGTGATGTTTCCAGTGTCAAGAATATCTGCTGAATTAGTAATCACATTCAACGCTCAGCTGAGTTTGAGAAGCAACTGATTCAAATGTGATATACATGGTAATCAAACTCAGTTAGATTTGAAATACACTTTGGGAACTGCACGGATACAGGTTAGAACTAACAATTTCCTCAAACTCAATTCCCACTTTTCATACACTTACTATTCGGAAACTCGTTGAAATTGGTGTCATTTCTCAACTGCATGTTGATTAAACTTCAGGTTTTAATTCGACCTTCACGGTTCAATTCGAAATTGGTCGATTTCTCAATCTCTTATATTCTCCACAGTCTATTAGACTCTTATGTAATGTGTACAGCTAGAGTGTGACGGAGTACTCGCTCATAAATTCCCTCATGAATTATCTAGTTATGATAATTATACCGAATTGGGAAATTCCAATTGACATGGTAATTTTCATCGCCACTTATGATACTTTCATCATTCGATTAAACACGAGTATTCGAGATTGCAGTTGAATCCACACACTCATTAATCACTATTTGAGCTGAATAATGGGAGAATCAGCGAGGGTGAAAAATATTGTCTAATCGTTGCAGTGAATTTCCAAATCCTGGGTTGAACTCAACATCCTATGCACTCTTACACTCCTTGAGTTTGTACTTCTAGCCACCTCTTCGTTATGACACATTCATCTCGTCGGTGTATTTCTTGTGATAATGTGTAGATATTAATGCAAAATTAATCTCAACTCTAAATGCATTTAATTAAATTTTGTGCAGTTTCTGGTCAAATATAAATCAAACATTTTGCACAGAATGAAAATAGTCTATTGATATCGTTAATTACGCATCACTATGATAATCTGTTACTCATCTCTTAAATAATTACTGACTATTCTTGCGCAACTAATGACAATCTGCTGAGATTACTCAGCTACCAAAGGTTTGGTCAACCACAGTGTTCAAATCAAGTACACTTACAGTTTGACATCCGTTAGGTAGCCTTCAGAAACTGCAACTGGAGTACTGGACGTCTGTTCCGTACTAGTTGAGGACTCATCTCCAGTGCACATCCGTCGAGATTCAAGCCCAACATCTCTTTTTCCCAGGTCAGACTCATAGACAATTCAGCTACTGGGATCCTACTGAATGGCCCATGAATTCTAACTTTCAGCATTACTTCCTAGTATTAACTTGTCCTCTAACCGATATGAATCCGTCATCCAACTTGAAACAAATGTAGTGCCTACAAAGCAACAGTCACAAATTAATCCAATGCTGGCTGTTGACGACAAGTCACAGAACGAAGTTGTCTGCTGTTCTGCTTAGAAGTCATGATCACCGGGAGTCATCCGGTCGCGAGTGAGGATAAAATACTCACTGATGGCGTCGGCTGGTATACGCCAGTCTAACAAATTGCTAGAGGTTAGAATTCACGAGCCATTCAGTCTGGTCTTCGTGGCGAAACGATATGTAACCAGAAAGTCTTCGGTTTGTGTAGCAGGTTTTTGGGTGCCTACTACTACAGATTCCCAAACTAAGCAATTGAAGCTGTTCTCCGGTACTTCAGTACTGGTTTTCAGTGATTCGCTAACCCAAGACAGGCAACAGAGGTAAATAAAGCAGGATTTAATGAATTCATCAAATTACTGTTAGGAATCTTCAGGTGAATAATCTACATAAAGGGACATAAAGTATACTATTGGAAATAAATTGAGAGATACAGGACTGCTAACCAAAGAAACTGCATTGAATTATTCATTCAAAACGTGTGAACGTTATTCAGGTGATGTTCAAACAGACATGTGGAAAGGAATACGAGAGACTAAAATTAAGATAAAATAGACCTCGCTTCAAATACATCATTAAGGTAAACAATTAGCCATCTGAGGAACAACTTTATTATGTGGAGAACTGCGAACTGAATAATATCAATACTGATAGTTAGAATAATATTGCTGATATAACTTAAGATAATGTTGCTGATGAAAGACAGTTTTAAATGAATCAGGAATAATAACGACAAGTAGAATAAGGCGTTATTAATAATTAAAGTATTAAGATTTTATTTTTATTTTTGATTACAGCTTGATTCCACGCTGTATTTTGGGTACAGGTATGGAATTTTCAGCATAAATATCGGTAGCTCAAATTTCGAAGGCCGACCATAGATATCAGGTGTAGGTCGGCAGGGGATCGAACCTCGGACCATGTGCATGGTGGGCGAGAGTCCTAACCACTGTGCTGACGACTCACAGTAGAATAAGGCATTATTATTAATCATAGTATTAAGATTAATATCAGAGGAGGAGACAGACGCAAACGCGTTATTGTCAGCCAATTCAAGAGGTGCGTAAACACATCCATATGAAGACACAAATAGAAAGGATAGCACCAAGATGATCAGATGAACTCCACTGGTGACACTTTGGTGGTGTAACGAGTAAGGTGTGTGCCATTGATAAGACTTCGCAAGTGGCGTATTAATCATAGCGTCTCTCGAAAGAATACTGAATGGCTTGAAGAAATAAAGGGTTCCAATCACAGAATCTAGGACTAATGAAAGGCGGATCAAAATAAGGAGAAATCGAAGGAGATTTCAGCTTAGGCGTTCTCGCTTTCGATATATGCGAAAAACAAGTGTGCAATTAATTAAACACGATGATATCTATTGCTTCGATGTTGCTCCTGAATAATATTGAAGACAGTAATAATAATAATAATAACATCACTAATCACAGTGTATAATTGGACTTGCATATATAGCGAATTGATGTACAGTGATGGCAAAATGCAGAAGTCTTAAACTGAAATCTCCAATTTTCACATTTTCTCCGCTATCGCTTCCTTCTAAGATATCCATAATGAGAATCCAAACGATTGGTTTCACAACACACTGAGTGATGCGTAATATACAAAATCACACGTGATTCCAGTAAAATACTGCACTATTTCAGACACGGAGTAGTGAAATCTAATACACGAACATCAAATTGTCAGGTGTCGGTCGTTGAGTGCCGTGCAGAACACATTTAGTGTGTGCCAATAAGCAACATAGTAAAGCTGTGTCAAATCCGAAGCATCTGTAGATTTGAATAGCGCGCAAATGCCAGGATTAGGAATGGACAATGTTCAACAGGGACGGGTCTCCTATTTGTCCTATGGGTACTAGAATTTTCCAGATATCTGGGACAGTTGTTGAATAATTCCTAGTACATATATTTCCAGTTGATTCGATAAACAAAGCTTCTGTTATCAATCTCTCCCTATACCCAGTGACATTAGATTTTAAAACTGTCATCCTATCCCATCCATCCTATTGTATGGTTGTGTGTGATTGCACGTAATGCTATGGCTGAACTATTTTCTAGATTTCTTATCTTATTTGGGTTAACCAATCTAGATTTTGCTGCTGGGTTTTTATGTTCGGCTAGTCTGACTGCCCCTGTTCTACTAGTTTGACCTATGTATTTGACCTCACAATCATTGCAGTCAGGCAGGGTATAAGATAAACTAAATTGTGTTGTTTTAAAGGCTCCACAGGATTGATCCCTTAACCGACAAGGCTTATTTCTAATTGAGTTTGTGGCTGGTTTGAATGCCAGCCATTTTTATTCCTGCCTGCCTAGTGAAGAATTCTGCGTAAGGTTTCCGAGGTTCCTACCTTGCATGGAATTATTACTGTTGATTTAGGTTCCTTATTGTTGGTGCGTCATTAATATTAATATTGCTATTATTACCATCATTATTATCATTATTATTGTTATCATTATTATTATTATTACTATTGCTACTATCATTATTTATTTTATTTTTACATTTACTTACTTATTTCTTGACTAATTTATCCGGATAATTATCAAGTTTCAAGGCTTCCTGTCTTAGATTTTCCTTGGTACCACTCAGTTTTGTGCTCGCTAATCCTTTTCCTTCTGACATAGGATGGGATAATCGGAAGTCCAATATCTGTTTAAGTGTGTTGGATTCATGTAAACACTAGTGTTAAACTGCCCATATTCTTTCCTTTTTACGTTGCAATCCTTCTTACTACTGGTGAGTAGTGTAGATTTGATGAGAAAGGAAAGAATGGCACAGGATATATATATCGAAAATGAATCAACACCCGTATTGTGTTACACTCGTCTTCATTTCGTGCTATCTATGTTCTGCTGTTTCACAGTAATTCAGTCAGTTTGCTTTTCAACAGCTTTTCAGAAGACACCAAACAGAGTGTGTGTGCCGCTTGGACTATCTCCTAATGAGTAGCAAACAACAGTTCACACTGGAAGAAGTTTTCAAAATCAACCGAAATTCGAGTATTCGACGATCGGACATGAACTCTGTGTGTGTGTGTGTTTGTGCGCATGTGTGTGCTTCTCTGTGACTTATACACATTTCAGAACAATCAAGCTTTGCACATGTATCCAGTGCTCTCTGTACTTGCTTTTCCTTGTAAACCAATCGATACACACCACTATTTGTGTGCTAATCCGATGATGAAATTCTCAAAGTGGTATCGAAATCTCAAGCTGTATCTACTACCTGTACAATATGAAGCAAATATTGACACCGGCGTAATAAAGGAAGATGTGAGAGATGGAGAAGTGTAGAGAGAGATATTGTGTGTGAGTTATGTGCTGTCTGTTATACTTCCGAGTTCTTCGAAAGCATTTTCACTGTAATTGAAAATATCGAGTGGGGAAGCGAGATATGCTTGTCCAACCGTGAATCTGAGGAGTTATTATCAGTTGGAAACGAAAGTTCACTCGCCATCGTCCGGAAAGTTGAAGGAAGACTTCCGAGAACGGAATGAAACGTGGCGTGTTGCTGAAACCCAATGGTCCACTCACAACCCATGATGTATTCTAAAGATTTAGTTAACACACAGCACAGAATTCACAACAAACTGTCTGCTCTTCGTATAACATCTTCAAGGAAATCGTATTTAACAGTACATCATATGACACTGTGGTGTTCTGTCTGAACCTCTATACAAATCTCTAGGATATTCTGCTCTGTATTACAGAAGACACAACATCTCTTCGAATTCAAGTAGTGAGTATAAGAAACACACAGTTCTATGGATAAAATCATAAAAAGAAATGGAGAGGTGTTTATGCAGCATTATACCGGATAGAACTTCAGTCAGCTCAGTGATTCAAACAAGCCACCAAACTTTTATTATTTTCAACACTAAAACTCGAAGTGACAGCATCTTGTAACTCGAAATTTGATTAAGGTTACGATATCAGCAGTTGAAAAGGACCCACAAAATGTAGACGACCTCGTATTTCCCTGCAAACAGGTGCGTTCCTTCTTCATTCAAATTAATAAACGGAGTTAATTGTATGGGATTTTCAGTGTGAATTTGAGTTGTTCACTCTCATATCTGATGCCAGTCACTTTATTGGCATTTCGGTAGATCTCCTCTAAAAGAGTCTACCGAATTGTTTTCCGGTGGATTTAAACTTTTTCCAAAATTGTCATCCATTCATTATTACTTCATCATTGTGTGATATTTGAAATAGCACATTCACAGGGCAATACACACACTTCCTTAGTTACGTGCCCGTTAAATATAAAAGGAATGTTGTAAAATGTCTCGCGAGCAGAGCAAGGAAGATATGTACGGATGACCTTTAACAAAAGGAATTTGAATATATTCACGACTCCTTGACGGAGATGGGCTATCCGATTAGTTTCATAAAGAAACATATGAAACCATCAGAGAAAAAACCTGAGACTCTAACTGCACATAAAAAACCTCTATTTATTAAGTTACAATTTAATGGGGACTTATCAAGTGAGGTTCTATTCCAAAGACTTTCAAGGAGTATACGTAGAACATTTTACGCAGCACACCTATGTTTGTCATTCTCTAGCCGACGAATGATTGGGACGCAAACGAAGGATAAGCTTGATAGTTTTGCCACATCTATGTGTATTTATCAGTTCAACTGCACCTGCGGTGACGGTTGTGTTGGACGTACTACTAGACAGCTTAGCCAACGTGTTAGTGAACATCTCCCATCGTGGTTTGGCAAAAGACAGACAAAAACAATCCGTAGCTCAATTCTGTCACATTTAATTGATAGTGGTCATGTAGTCGATAAAACGAAAGCCTTCAAAGTAATTCATCTTATCCCACCGAATCTTTCTAGTAGACTTCGTATTCGTCTACTGCACACAGCTGAGGCGATAGGCATTCGAACTATTAAACCTAAACTTTGCATTCAAAAGAAGTTCGTGCAGCCATTATCCCTCTCGTGGCCTAATAAGACATAACCAACTAAAGACTTCTACACCACCCCTTGTTTATATTTTAAACCCCTTTCTTATCATCCCTTAATCTTATCTTCATTATAAACGTGTTTCGTTTCCTTCCCTTACAATCTGACATTACGTAATCGGTTCATTTGTTTTTACCAGCCTTTATCGACTACTTCCACCTGAACAATTGTTTGTTTAATCATACTGTTTTTCATTATTCGTGTTATCACAGATTGCCTCATTTTTTCATCCTGATTATTTATAAGACCATTATTATTCATATTAACACTATTATCAATATTATCATTAGTACTATTTTGACTAATTGCACAATTTATATTCACCATCGTATTATCCTGTAGACATAACACCATGATTGGTTTATATTTGAATTTTTATTTGTAAACTTATATATATTAGAGTTAAGCCTGATGACATCTAATTGAAAAAATATTGATCGCTTAAATGTGTTGTTCTAAATTTTACTATGGGAATATTTAATATATTTGAAATAAGCATAGCTGATGTATCATGTGTTACACTCAATAAGGCAAAGGGAACAACAGCAGTTTGTCCAGAGTAAGACACTCCCATCGTAAACCTTCTTAGCTTATCATCGCCTGCGTACAAACTAAGTAAGTGAACAGAGCACCGTTAACATACTTCCAAATATCACATAGTGTCAGTTGACAGGAGACTCCAATCACAATAAAGAGTGCTGACAAATCACCGACACACCCTGTGCGTCGGTGGCACAGTGGTTAGGACTCTCGCCAACCATGCACATGGTCCGAGGTTCGAACCCCTGCCGACGCACACCTGATATCTATGGTCGGCCTGCAAAATTTAGGCTACCGATATCCATGCTGAAAATTCCATACTTGTACCGAAAATACAGTGTGGAGTCAAGCTGTAATCAAAAATAAATAAAAAAAAATAGTGTATACACAGATGATTCCGTCGATAGCGTTGACAGTGAAGTAATTCTGAAATGATTTCAACACTATGGAGTGTAGTGGACAGAATGCATATCAACCTCATTCAACACCTATATGACACTGACACGTGTCAGGTGACGATTCACAACTTAAAAGTTAGAGAGGCTATTGAAGGGGATACAGGAGTACGACAAGGCTGTCTGACTAATATCACTGATGGTATTCATGGTTATGATGGATTGGATTATTCGCCAGACTGTGCACAGGGAGCGAGAAGACAGTGATATTCTAGTCTGAAGAGAAGACTCTAGACGATCCGTACTTCACGCGCGAATTGTCAACTTCTTGACTAGACTGGATAATACTCTTGATCTTGTGTTTACAAATGACACAGGAATATTCGAACCTCGGAAAAGAGCACAACAGCTACAACCATATAAATGGCTTACGAACTGTGCTGAATACAAACATCGTTCAGTAGAGTCAGGACTCAATGAGAAATTGTATCTTAAGGAGAGTTGAAGAAAACTACATCAGAGACAAAACTTTCAACTCCACTCTTTTAGTTTATCTTATACCCTGCCTGACTGCAATTATTGTGAGGTCACATACATAGGTCAAACTAGTAGCACAGGGCAGTCAGACTAGCCGAACATAAAAACCCAGCAGCAAAATCTAGATTGGTTAACCCGAATAAGATAAGAAATTTAGAGAATAGTTCAGCCATAGCATTACGTGCAATCACACACAAACATACAATAGGATGGATTGGATAGGATGACAGTTTTAAAATCTAATGTCACAGGGTATAGGGAGAGATTGATAACAGAAGCTTTGTTTATCGAATCAACTGGAAATATATGTACTAGGAATTATTCAACAACTGTCCCAGATATCTGGAAAATTCTAGTACCCATAGGACAAATAGGAGACCCGTCCCTGTTGAACATTGTCCATTCCTAATCCTTTATTCCGTGTCTGGCATTCGCGCGCGATTCAAATCTACAGATGCTTCGGATTTGACACAGCTTTACTATGTTGCTTATTGGCACACACTAAATGTGTTCTCCACGGCACTCAACCACCGACACCTGACAATTTGATGTTTGTGTATTAGATTTCACTACTCCGTGTCTGAAATAGTCAATTATTTTACTGGAATCACGTGTGATTTTGTATATTACGCATCACTCAGTGTGTGGTGAAACTAATCGTTTGGATTCTCATCATGGATATCTATAACTTCTTGATACACACACATATAAAGTCACTAGTAAAGGGAATACAATTCACAGTTGAATCGGAAAATGAACAAGCTAAATTAGCTGTGATGTTAGATCGTGAAATGAAACGAACAGAAGAAGGTGAACTGCGCACTATCGTTTATGAAAAACCAACCCATTCTGCTACTAGATTTTTAGACCGCTTTAATTCATCTCATCCGTTCGTTGTCTGTTCAGGCAGACTTAGTAAATTATCTAACAAACTGAGTAATAGCGCTGAGTATTATAACAAATTCCTAAACTGCGCAACGAAATAGATCGAAGAGGCATTGGTGTTAAATATCTATCCAATAAATCTCATTGGGAATATCAGAAAAGGTCAAGCGTACAATAAAAATAATGGTGAGACTAATGATGATAACATAAGTAAGAGGGAATATAAGGAGGAGTGGACATCTGAGTCCCCACGTAGAATTCTCAATACAGCAGGAATCAGGGTGGCATTTAAACCTACAAACGCACTCAAGGACAAGCTCTGTAGGTTGAAGGACCCAGCGAACCCAAGTGAACAAAATAATATAATTTATACAACACCTTTGAATGACTGTGAGTAAAGTCAACTACAAAGGTCAAACTATTAGATCGGGGATAGTCAGGTTGTCAAAACATAAGGATTTAGTCAGGGTCAGAATGGTTAATCCCACGAAGATAAGTAATTTAGAAAAAGGCTCACTAACTGAACTGCAGGCACTAACACAAAACCACACAATAGGACTGGATAGAGTCTAAATTCTAAGAAGTAAAATAAGAGAGAGAGATTGGCTACTGAATGTTGTCTGGTTCATTGAGTCTACACCCAACATATGCAATGGAAATGACTCATCACTCCTACCGGAAATATGGAAAATACTACTACCAACCAAATTCAGCGATGAAGGATAATGATGGAATTATATAAACGAAGTTAGAAAGTTGTGTGCATAGTACCGTGATATGATTGTGAGCTGGAATAAATTGGGCTCGAAATGTCATCAGTAAATATTACTTACTGTATAACACACGGTTGGACTTTATTAAATTGCATTTTACCCACAACAGATAAAATCTGATGATATTCATTTGAAATGTACTTACTAGTAACATTGGTCAGTCTCTCTGAAGTTGTGTTTAGATCCAACGATTCGCCTGGAAATGAAATGAAGAATTGTATTAAGACGATAATTATTATACAGCGAATACGTTTCAGAATACTGAAGGTTATTAGAAAACGATTTCTTCACTTGAAATGTATCAAACGCCTCTCAAGTGCAGAAACGCATTATCTCCAAATGCGTATTCAGGCAATTTAAATCTCAGGACATTTTACACTGACACATTATCCACATGGGAGAACATGTCACTGTGCAACTGTCAACATAGATATTTCCTGATTCAGAATTGAGAAGATAGATTCCGGCGTGATTACACTGCTGGTCACAGTCTATCACGCAAGATGATATGCAGCAGTCAGAAGTGTTTATTTCTTCACGCTTGTAGTCTGCAAAGGTAAATCCTGACGGAATCAATGTCATGGTGCTGCCTTCCAGGAACTGAATATCTTCTCAGGTTCGTGAAATTCTGCTCTTCCTCAGGACTGATGTTCACCAACAGTGTCTTCTGTGTCCTCTGGAAATTCTTCTGGAGGAGGTGTAGATGCTGGTTGGTACAGGACTTTCTTAATTCAATCGACTCAGCTCAAAGCTTAGTCATTCATAGCTTCAATAAGGACTTTGCCGCGTTTGATAGTGGTCTTGAAGCGACCTTACCTGGTTTTACGGAGCAAAATATTTTTTCGGTTTTCAACCAGTTATCTTAGCAAAACTTTCAAAGGTTATGCAGCCAGATTCAGAAAGATTGTTAACTGTTCGAATATCGCGCTCCGTTAGAATAATGATGAATACTCACTACTTACTTGTCAGGATAACGAAATGACATGCATATAAAGTGTCCCAGCCGTTTTCATGCTTTATGTGAAACACCATTCACCTGTACGCCTGAGATAGGCTATTGCAAAGAGAAATGAGTATGCTCAAACACACTGAATCAGATAGATCCTGATTACATAAACAAAACGTATTTCAAATATGGTCACACCACTGTTTCTTCATAACGGTACAAGAAATCGGCTATCGTCGTTGAGAAATATAGCCAGGTGAAGTCATTCCAGTATATCTCTTCCAGTCGAACTGAATGATGTGAGCAGATTGATAAAAACTGGAAATCACGATACGACTATCAAAACTGACACAATACAATTATAAGTAGTAGTTTTCATTATTTCTGTGTAGAAATAGTATTAGTATTATAAAAGGTTTCTTCTCTGGCTGTTGTAATTTGCACATCGGAATGTGAAGATAATGAGCACCTGTGACCTTGAGAGGGATCGTAGTGACAGTTGAAAAATCATACGAGAAAAATAAAAATAGAAGAGTAACAAAATTTATAACAATAATAATAATAATGATAACAATGAAACCAACTCCACCTAATTGTCATGCCTCAAACTAGAAATTCTCATTAATCTGTAATGTGAAGTAAGTTTGGCGTGAGCAGAAGAATAAAGAGTGGAAAATGGAAACTTCTGATTCTGAGAGTACGCACTCTCAGAATGAGGGCGGAAATACCATTCAAGGTGCTTTCACTCATCCTTCTGCTATGTGAGTGTATAATGCATTGGATGGAGGTAACTTGCTATTCTCTTTCGTCCACCTGAATTTAATAATGTTACTTGAATTGAAGTTTTACACTATGTGGTGAGGAATAGTTGACTTCGGTTACATTTGAGTAGGACAGATTAGTTGAAGTGAACTGTCTGTCAGTGGCTATGACGTTTCTCGGAGAAAGGATGTATAGCGAATATAGAAATCGGAATTTGACTGTCATCAAGTCACACAGTGCAATATATTTTGATGATATTAAGAACAAAATTTTAGCTGATAACCCCATCAAGGTACTCACAGAGCTTATATGCTTCGTTTGTGCATATGAGTCAAAAGTATTTCGATATTAGAATAAATTCAATAGAAGCATTGCGTGAAACAGAAGGCGAGCTGGAGTTCATTCGTACGGATATGTAATATCAATCAAACTAATTACGATGGTTGATCCACATGATCTGAACATATTTTCGTTACACGTTGTTCTTTAAAGGTATAAATACATGCATATTGATTATGCAACATTCTTTCTTCACTAAGGCAGTTTTAATTTGAATTTTAGGACGTTGAATATTCCTATGTGTAACATCTTCCACATTAGATATCTTCTTCTGATGGCACTTCAGATTTCAGTCGTTGACAGTATATACACACACCGGAACCATCTATTGATAGCGGGCGTTTCGTCGAGCTTTTTCTAGTCGAGTTGAGATAGGATTTATTTTTACAAACTGATTCTATTATGATATATGTTAAAGTTCCATTGGTGGTGTTTTTCGTGGTTGTTTGTGCAACATGCCTTCTCAAGGGTAATTTCCACTACAAATGAGCATGTGTATATTGAAATGTTTGCCTATTTGTCCTTCTGCGATAACCTGCATCGGTTAATGTTAGATTTACGGTAATTTCTACAATAATTTCAAAATAGGGTGATCAATGCAAAAGGATAGCATTGCAATAAATCTAGCACTGTTATCAGTACATAATCATATCTACAAGATGAAATTCCTTTTGTTCTACGCTACAAGACAAAAATTACTGGGAGAGGAGGAGGCGTTGAAAATGTTTGTAAGATTAAGACAAAAAACGTCAGCTCATCTTCTAAAGTAAACAGCTGATGCACCGTCCGCTTGTGAGCTTTTTGAATGTTTCAGATATTTCAGACATTTGAGAACATCAGGAGTTTTCACACCAAAATAATCAACATCTCAGATTTTCCCACCATTTTCTTCGACATTTTCTTCTTGTTATGTAATATTAGAACGCACACACTGTGTGAGTGTTTCATTCCATTCGGTAAATAATACTGCACAACGCAGTGAAACTGTATCGAATCAATTCACTTCATGGTGGAATTAGCTTCCAGTGTCTTAATTGAAGTAGATTTGTTAGTTTCAATACTGGAATTCAATAATGAAAAGTAAATCGTGTGTGGAAAGAGAACGTCATTTTAGTGACCGGTTAGCTTGCCTCAATGACACATGAAATGCATCTAGCTGAATCTGCAAGTGTTTATTGCTACGCTGGAGCATGTAATGCCAGATTGCTTCAGTGCACATCAGTGATACGCCAACCATAATGTCATATCATCTGGAAGTAGCATTTTCACAAATCTCTAAAGAATAGATGAAACTCAGATAGTTGAAAAGTCAAGTATTTCATTCTCCTTTCTTCGAACGTATACATGGATGACGTGATTGTCCATCAAAGATGAAATGAGTAGATGTGCCTTCCGTTGAATATTCCAGTAACTCCACCATTGAAGCAAAGGAATGATACAAGTGTTCCGCATACTGTAACCCGCAACTCATTTTCAAATTTCCACATAGCGAACTGGACTGAGTGCTGATGAAATAGTAGTACGGGAGGAGAAAGTCCGATGAGATGTTTGCCACTCGACGTCATCTCTCGCGAAGACGTCACTTCAAGTTGTCTATCGAAGAACATGCCTAGTGCGCAGAGATTCGCTCTGATGTTCTTTGCAGATGTGATGTAGTGACACGAGACCAGTGGATGAGGCTGTTAAGCTGAATAGAGTGAAATCGTTGCATCATGTCTTACCTCTACCATGACATTGCATTCCTCCTCTAGTATTTAGTGTTAGCCGATATCGAAGTAGGTTGAAAAAGATTAGGGAGCAGTCAAATAACAATGTGTCTTCATTTAGCGAGTCGCTTAACTGTTGGTTTCAGCCACGTGAGATGGTGTTGACTGTCAATTTTGGATAGTGGAGACGCTGAACATCGGTGGCCGTTTCAATCATAAATCGCTTACAAAAACTAAAAGGCATGCAACATTTATCAACTCCTGAATGAGTCACATTCTTACCATTCTTCCTCCATCAACCCTCCTCATAATCATGGTTTAGATGAAGATGTGTCGTGGTGCGTCGCTGAATTCCTATAGCCCAATCGCCACACACAAAAACAATGTAAACTATTATAGTTTTAATATTTGCTGTTTCGTCCGAGAAACGATTTTTGACTATGCTCTGGGATAAATATTGCAGAATATTAATTTGTTTTATATTTCTGTGTGAACTGTAATATGTCGAATGAGATTTACTGCAGTAAAGTCAGAGTTTACACTTGTATTCTTGGTATGTATGATGTTGCGGTTCTCAAAACCAAGTGGAAACTACAACAACTTATAAAGGAATCCTGATGGAAATCTTGAAGACGTGATGACGAGGAAAATTGCGATCACGGATTGATATCTGTTAGATTCAGCTGTCCACCAGTGATTTGGAGGCTGTGCTATTGTGATGAAGTAAGTGCTCATGCTCCATCCTTCACTGGCCTACATAAGATTGAACAAAAAGAGCGAGAGAGGAATCAGGGTGTGTTTCCTATGCTGTGTATTCTACTCAACAATAAAACAACAGTGATATTTATCGTTTTATTTGTCGAATCTTCATGAAGAAATTTAAATTTAATGTCTCAATAGTAAATTATGAAGGCGATTAACTTGTTCAGATTACCGTCCTCAGTAAACATTACTGTATAACACAGTAAAACTTTATCAAAACAAAATTTACCCATAATGGAACCAACTTCTGCAGACCTGTCAGTTTCAAAAATTTAGAAAGATTAGATGAGAGAAGTCAGAGAGAGTTTGAAGAAAGCCGTTTCATGCAGAAATGAGACTTCAACGCATCTGTTAAATGTGAGTCAATGAAAAACGAAGCGGACGTTTTCATGAGTAGAACAATAAATACCAAGGAGGAGATAGACAAGATTGTCGCGAAAGAATGTCAAGAATCCATGGGGTAATTCAAGTCAGTTGATAGTCATATAACCACTGAATGAACGCCTCGCCAGTTCACTGTTTTCATCGTCGAACAGCTATTCTCAGTAAATAATGTTTCCAATGGGGCCATGGAGTGCCAGATTATTAAGTCGCTGAAGTCGATATAGGTGAAAAATATGCCTAACCTTGTGTATTGAATCCAGTCATTCAGTCTATAACTCATCATCTCATATTCCCAATGACTGCATATTTCCACTGCAGTGAAATGACAATCCGAATAAATGTCAATCTGTCGCGTGATACCAGCGCACTCATTGCAGTATCTGATGCGATTCCGACTTGTGTCCAAACGGCTACTGTATTCACACATTCATGGCTAGTTACTGCGGAGACTCATGAATAGATTATTATTAGGAATTAACGTGAAACACCCCTGCTGAGAATATGTTAAAACGTGTTTAGTGCTGAACTGTCACGGATAAAATATCCAGCTTCATTTGCAGATTAGTAAGGCTAATTCAAATCGTCGCAAAACCAGATCACTCCCCGAATGTGATCTCCCGCTAGGCATCGCGAGTGTGCTTTCTTCATGTGGATTCCATGACATGAATTCTGCTTACTATTTGGATTGAAGTATTTCTGCAGATTGATAGATTTCATTACACCTTTCAGATTCCACTGATTCATTGTATGAATCATCCGACATTATGATACGTTGTTTCACTCACCAATCACAACACTGACAGTCTGCAACAAATGAACGATGAAATCGTGATTATTGTAATCAACCAATTACAACATTAACTGTGACTGCTTGCTGTGGTATAAATAAGGAGACGAAAAGTCAGTTCACATAAGAAGATGGTCTACTTTGCATACAACCAGATAGCCTTTGTCACTCTGTTGGCATTTGCAGCCGTAAACGCAGGTAAGCATTTCTTCTAAAGATGGTATATTTGTCGCTTATTTCCGTCCGAAATATCTGCCTTATTCATTATGACTGCTGAATATTTTGCCATTTATTCTCACGGGTCATTCTCTCTGGTTGAGCCTCTACTCCAAAATGCTCACTTTCGCGTATGCTATCATCTCAAACCCATGTTACTTGGTAGATGGTGACCAGCAGCATAATCACCGAGACGTCTTTCATCTTAATTCTGATTCAGAAACTGTGTATAATCACAGTTGCACAGTGACATGTTCTCCTATTCGGATAATGTGTCAGTCTAAAATTTCCTAAGATTTAAATAGCTTGAATACACATTTAGAGATGATGTGCTTCTGCTCTAAAATGGCACATATAAAGCTTCGAGAGCAGTTTGACGAATTTCAAGTAAATATTCCACTTTAGTTTGTTCAACACCAGTAGGATGTATGGCGATGTAAAAATTCATAAATCAGGATACCATATTAGGCCTATAGTAGATTTTAGAAATTCACCCGCCTATGAATTATCTAAATATTTAGCCATGGTATTAAATCCCCTAAAGATCCACTCAAAATCTAGACTTACTAATTCTTATCGCTAAAACACAGATTAGATAATTCAAAATTAGATGATGAAGAAAAAAATGGTTAGTTTTGACATTGTCAGTTTATATACACGTATACCAATAAATATGGCTATAGAGGCGGTCAGAAACGAACTGATTTCTGACCAAAAACTCGAACTTAGAGCAAAAGTGCCACTTGAGGACATAATGCTGGGAGTGAAGTTTTGCCTAACTTCTACAGTATTTAAATTCCAAGGGAAAATATACAAACAAACTGAGGTGGTTGCCATGGGATCACCAATATCTCTAGTTGTAGCATATATATATTCATGGATAGGTGGGAAAAGATTGCGATTGAAACGTTCACCCCCACCCCAAAAGTATGGTGCAGGTATGTAGATGACACATTCACTGTACTTAGAACACAAGATATAGATAGATTTTTCGAGCATATCAACTCGAAGGTAGAGGCACTTCAATTCACTTATGAATTAGGAAGTCAGGAAGGGGGACTTCCAATGTCAGATTGCAACGTAAAAAGGAAAGAAGATGGGAAGCTAAACACTAGTGTTTACAGAAAGCCCACACATTCAAACAGATTTTTGGATTTCCGATCATACCATCCTATGTCAGTAAAAATAGGATTAGTGAAATGTTTAAATGACAGAGCACAAAAACTAAGTAGTGTCAAGGAAAATCTAAGACAGGAAGTGATACACATAAAAGAAACCTTGAAACTTAATAATTACCCGGATAAATTAGTCAAGAAATATGTAAGTAAATGTAAAAATAAAATAAATAATTATAGTAGCAATAGTGATAATAATAATAATGATAACAATAATAATGATAATAATGATGGTAATAATAATAGTGATAATGACAATATGAATGGCGACACCAACAATAAGGATTCTAAATCATCAACAGTAATTCCAAACAAGGAAGGAACCTCGAAAGCCTTACGCGGAATACTTAACAAGGCAGGCAGGAATAAAAGTGGCTGGTATTCAAACCCACAAACTCAATTAGAAAGAAGCTTTGCCTGCTAGAGGATCAATCCTGTTGAGCCTTGAAAACAACACAATTTAGTTTATCTAATACCCTGCCTGCAATGATTGTCAGGTCAAATACATAGGTCAGACTAGTAGAACAGGGACAGTCAGTCAGACTAACGGAACATAAAAACCTAGCTAAATCTAGATTGGTTGACCCAAATAAGATAAGAAATCTAGAAAATAGTTCAACTATAGCACTACATGCAATTACACACAACCATACAATAGGATGGATGGGATAGGATGACAGTTTTAAAATCTAATGTCACAGGGTGAATGGAGGGAGAGATTGATAACAGAAGCTTTGTTCATCGAATCAACGGCAAATATATGTAATAGAAACGATTCAATACCTATCCCAGATATATGGAAAATTCTACTGGCCATATGACAAATAGGAGACGACAGAGAAAACTATAAAACTCAAATCTCAAAGTCGTGTGACCACAATTGATATGATTGTGAACAATAAATTGTGTTCGAAACGTCATCCAGTGTACAGTACTGTTTCACTGTGTGATACATCTAATAAACAAACTAATATGGAATTGCTTACTACCACAGTGCCCAAGTTTTACTCATATATTCAAGTATAGAATTTGTTCTGATAATCTTCAGTTTTCTGAAACGTGTCCTCTGTATAACAACTGTTGTTCGCATTCCTTCTTTTGAATTCAAGTTCAACCGTTGAATTACCAGTTGTTGATAATGTTTATTTCCGCTGTTGATGGTAAGCACGTTTTCAATTCGTATTATTTGATTTTATCATGTGACTTGAGAATTCATCATGACAACAGTTAAAGGATAATGAAGGTCTCAGAATGATCGTTTTCACCATTGTATTCCTCAAAGTCTCGGAAAGTGATATAATATCACTAAAGACAGTGTGGAGACTGATCGGCACGGAAACAGTGGAGCAGATATACTTAAGTGAAACTCCTTCTGATGTGTTCGGATGAAAATATTTCCAATGTGCGTTATACACTTGCATTCAGTGCTCTTACTCCCTGTTTGACAATTCATGCAAAATATTCTCGTCCCTCCACAGAAAATATACGCGGATTCAAACCGATCGTGGATGGTGCAGAACAGGCAGTACAAAATCTTACGGGTGAGTGAAACATGATGCCTTATTTTACACAGTGTTGAAACCTTGACCAAAATATGCCTTGAATTGTGCTTTCGAATTTATTACTGAATACAGCCATCATGTCATTTAGTATGTAGCACACAGTAACATGAATTAAATGCACGCCTCTACATATTGTAAACATTCGACGTTTTCGCTTCTCTCTTTTCCTAGACAAGATTCTCATTCAAAATGCAAGCCTACGAGGAGAAATAGAAACATGTAAGCAGCAAGTCGAGTTTATTGGAATGATGGACGATCTATTTTAGATGTGAACTGCCTGAAAACTGCAAACAAATACATTTGGGGAGAAATCGCGTTGAACAGTGAGTTTCACTAAATTCCTTTCATTCGAAATATAATTCTATACACGAAATTTGTTCACCACATTGAGTTTTAATCATTTAAGCGATACACTCCTTGTTGATGATTTGCTTTCTCACTTATCGTTTCAACAGTTAACGCTTATACGACTGCCGGGTGATGGGATTTTGCAAATTTGTCAACTAAAAATTGATTTGAGATGCTAAATATATATAAACGTTATCTATCTTTCCTAGAAATCGCAGACCGTGTCTCCAGAGGTAAGCTAAATATTTTGAATCATTTCTGTACTCATCTTTCACCATAGTTAATTCACGTCAATTTTCTCACTGACAGTCTTCACCTGGCTTCTATTCCCGCCATACTATCTCAGCTATAACTATTTCAGTCCTACCTCTATTTTTTGACGCTAAATAAAGATGGCGAATTACGTAATGCACTGAACATGTGGAGGCGCTCGAGGACAGTTGTTCGACTGATGTATTTCTCATTTCGGATATTCTCTGACAATTTGCCAACTAGTAAATATATTTTAATCGTCTGAAATCGGATCGTATTTGTCTTTAATATGCGTAAATGTGTATTACATTGAGAAGAAGAGAAATAAGTTGATATGTGTTACACTCGTTTGTTTACAGAAAAAAACTTAAGAGCCCAGGAAATTTTGAAGTGTTGCCGACAAGAAGCCTTAGAATATTCTAGTAAGTAGCATTTTATTACGCCAACCAGTTTGAATTGTTTTGTCAGTGTGGTGTAACAATTTTCGAAATGCCATTCTCCACACCTCTATTGTAAATCTGAGTTATTTATCAAACTGTGTTTCACTCCTACTCACCCATGAATAGACAAGAAGATGGCGTTTCCTTTAGACAAGTGTTTCGAAAATCTGCCTCCAGCGCCTCACGAAGGTATTTGTTTGTTCCTTTTTTACATTCTTCATGAAATGAATAACATTTTCATAAACTCCTACAACGACGACATATTTCCACATGTCACAATATCTTCATCATGATTTGCATTCATGAACATCCACCTCTTATTGTACGATAGTCTGCGATGAGTATTTGCAGTGAGTCTGGTAATAATGTGTGAAGCAGGATGAACAAGTTCAGTGCTCATGATATGGTCAGTCATTTACAGATGCCATTGTTAAGATGATGTGATCGTGAGCAGAAACACCCACTGGAAGACAATTTGTTAAACGTGATACTGACCGAGCACTAATATAGCGCCATCACGACTAAATATTGAACATCGTGCATTCTTAGCATAATGCAAGTGGATGAGTTTGTAGAATTTGTAGTAAGTTAGTTGATCCTGTGGGCGAAACAGATTGTTTCGCGTCTTTTCATATCGCATAATTTCGAGTTCGAACGTCGTAGTATGATTGTGAGATATTTACTCTACAAGATATTCGTTCATGAATCATTTCAGATCTTAATCAACTGAATCTGCTGACCCGAACACTATACGATCACAAGCACTGGGTTGCCATGCAAGTTTGTGAGTCAATTTCTCTGTATGAATTTACTTCACAATTGCAAATTTCTATACGAAAGCGGTGTAAACGTTGTGATTTGGTTTCGAAAATAGTCAGTGCCTGCCTAATGTTAGTTATCAGACAAGCGCAGTGATGAACAACAAACCATTTCACTGTGTAATGCAAATATTTCTCAACCTGTTTTATCATTTCTAGTTTACAAGAAAATATTAGAAACAAATCTGTAACAGTTGACAGGTGAGTTTTATTTTGCATCACATTTCCACATCTTAGCATACGAAGGTCTGTTATCGGTGTAGTGACTCTAATATGAAGCGTACGAAATGTGAGACAGTGTTGAGGATGATGAATGGGCAAAGTACATTACAGGATACAGATATTCAACGCAACAGTTCGAGAATAATTTCACCGCCGAATATTCGACGATATTTCGGCTGAAATACTGTTTAATGAATGTGTGGTTCAAATGACAGCTTTGAATACTCCTGTTAAATCGAATGGTGAAAGCGTTATGAGTGTCGTTTTAGGTTACAGTGAGGACATCCATCAAAGAATAATATCGTAGAGGATCTAAATAGATGGTATGGTGAATGTATGAGAATGCATATGCGCACTTCAAAAATGTCACTGAGGCTGTGCAAGCAAGCTAGTGAAATTCATGCGACCCGTAGTGAATTATTGAAATGTATCAACTCGAATACCCCGAAAAATCGTGGATATGGCAATCATCACTCACTGAAAATATTCAGAATCCTCGGATTCTATGAACAAGCACACAGTTCACCGACAATCATCCTCCTTCTCACTATTAGTCCGTCTGTATTATTTCACCACAAATATTTCATACAATAATATTGCTGACTGATTTTATTCTCCTACAGGAAACTGAAGACAAACACCAGGATGAATGTCAAAGTCTGAATACATGTAGATTGTAGAATCTTTCGTAAATATTTCCTTTTTAATTAAATTAAATAAATAAATCACTTTTCTGCTACACCGCCTTCTCCTCATGAACTCAAACTTCATTCAACTGCTGTTTGTAATCAGGTGAGGGCTGTCGTCATCGGGAATCTGGTAATGTGAGATTGGTCATCAGGTGGCTGTTGTCACACTGTCTCTTTTTAATAGGTAGTTCGCCAGATACTTCTGTGAGTAGACAGCGTTTACGTGGCACAAATTGTCCCTTGTGTTATTCACTCACATGAACCTTGTGACAGATGTCATCGGGCCTACTGTTTTTTTATTAACAACCAATGGTAAGAAGTCATATATGCGTCACTGACTTCATCTCGATTACAATTGAGTCAATGCCTTTCGAGCAGGTGATCATGGTTAAAATGAACTTAGTGAACCAAGAGCACGTAATACACGTTTCCAAACCATTTTTAAATCAAATAAGTGGCTACATGTTATTCACTCATTCCAGTAACTAAGACGTTTGTTACAGTCATCCCCGCCATCACTCACACCAAATAGATACATCTGAATGAGGAGGCGCTGGGTGATATCTGGGTATGCTGAAATACCCAAAGCGTGCTTTTGCATAAATCTGTGTGTAACGCACAATGCAGAATCGTTGTGCTGTGATCTCAGGGGACCATTCATTGCGTCCTACTCTATGACTCTTTGAAACTTAATCGAGAGACACACAGTCAGAAAAGGCTGCAGAGTCAGCTAGAAGTCGGTTATTTGTCGTGAAGCATACGTGGTTCTGTTCGACAACAATTAATTTATCCGGAACTCAGAATTACCTCAACGTTGTCGTTAGGCAGCTATATAGCGAAGCGATATTTCAAGTAGAAAACAAGAAGCGCATTGCAAATTTAGTGAACCAGAATGCAACCGTAGGCAGTAAGTAGGTGAGAATCAAGTAGAATATTCACAACAAGGTGCCTTTCGAAGTCTCTTCACCAGAATCACACACCAATAATTCACGAAGACAGTCCAAGATAAGAATCGCCTCGGTTAACTCAAAATAAATCACATTGTAAAACAACATATTTTCGAAGTATCGTAAAACCACAAGTGGAAGCAGTGAGATCTAACAGGGATACAGAAAAATAATAAGCATGAAGTGAACATATGATATGCAATCGTCGAAACGATGATATAAATTGTAGGCGGTGAGTGGAAGCCGACTACAAAGTTAGTTCAAATATCCAAGTAAGTAGAGCAAGGGCCACTAGATAGCTCATGAGAAAACTTTCAAGAACTTATAGTGGTATTCGTTACATAAGATAAAGGCAATAACAAGACGTAATTTGTCAGAATCGTGTAATGTATTTGCGCCCACAACACATTTCGAACAATCTGATCCATCAAACACCGACTTGTCATAGGAATGTGTGTATATGAAATTAATAAAGAGGTAAGAGGTGAGGAAATAGACTACTTAGGTCAAGTTAAAAGGAGGACATATTCAAGGTCAAAATAACAATGAAGACCACTAAACCAAATAGCAGAGGTAATAGTACATCTGCTATGGCTGTTATCAAAACAAAATTTACCAAGGAAGGTTTAATGTGATGACGAATTGCTTTTCAACGCATAAATGTGACTTGAACTTTCTAATTGCTAGGGCTTCTACAAACTTTAGGATACGCCCCCAACACGTTTTATAGAAAGGTTTAAAAGATCTGTTAACATCAATTTTATGTCTTGTCTCTATAATATGCTTCGCAATAGGAGAGGTAGGTCTTCTGTTCTCACCGTTAATAGGTTCTGAAGATTCCATTTGTTTCTGGAGCCATTTTGCAATATGCTCTGAAGCCCTTACTTGCAGAGAAGGAAGAGTCATGCCTATGAATGTGTGTCAACGCGTACATTCAAACTGGTAAATACACTGGGATGTGACGGCATTTTTTCGCATGTTCGAAGGGCTTAGCTAGATATAATGGCTTTACATTCTCTATTACAAGTAAATTACTCGATTCAGACAAATTACGCCACTCGAAATCAGAACTAACTAATTCTTATTCGCTAAAACACAGATTAGATAATTCAAAATTAGATGATGAAGAAAAAAATGGTTAGTTTTGACATTGTCAGTTTATATACACGTATACCAATAAATATGGCTATAGAGGCGGTCAGAAACGAACTGATTTCTGACCAAAAACTCGAACTTAGAGCAAAAGTGCCACTTGAGGACATAATGCTGGGAGTGAAGTTTTGCCTAACTTCTACAGTATTTAAATTCCAAGGGAAAATATACAAACAAACTGAGGTGGTTGCCATGGGATCACCAATATCTCTAGTTGTAGCATATATATATTCATGGATAGGTGGGAAAAGATTGCGATTGAAACGTTCACCCCCACCCCAAAAGTATGGTGCAGGTATGTAGATGACACATTCACTGTACTTAGAACACAAGATATAGATAGATTTTTCGAGCATATCAACTCGAAGGTAGAGGCACTTCAATTCACTTATGAATTAGGAAGTCAGGAAGGGGGACTTCCAATGTCAGATTGCAACGTAAAAAGGAAAGAAGATGGGAAGCTAAACACTAGTGTTTACAGAAAGCCCACACATTCAAACAGATTTTTGGATTTCCGATCATACCATCCTATGTCAGTAAAAATAGGATTAGTGAAATGTTTAAATGACAGAGCACAAAAACTAAGTAGTGTCAAGGAAAATCTAAGACAGGAAGTGATACACATAAAAGAAACCTTGAAACTTAATAATTACCCGGATAAATTAGTCAAGAAATATGTAAGTAAATGTAAAAATAAAATAAATAATTATAGTAGCAATAGTGATAATAATAATAATGATAACAATAATAATGATAATAATGATGGTAATAATAATAGTGATAATGACAATATGAATGACGACACCAACAATAAGGATTCTAAATCATCAACAGTAATTCCAAACAAGGAAGGAACCTCGAAAGCCTTACGCGGAATACTTAACAAGGCAGGCAGGAATAAAAGTGGCTGGTATTCAAACCCACAAACTCAATTAGAAAGAAGCTTTGCCTGCTAGAGGATCAATCCTGTTGAGCCTTGAAAACAACACAATTTAGTTTATCTAATACCCTGCCTGCAATGATTGTCAGGTCAAATACATAGGTCAGACTAGTAGAACAGGGACAGTCAGTCAGACTAACGGAACATAAAAACCTAGCTAAATCTAGATTGGTTGACCCAAATAAGATAAGAAATCTAGAAAATAGTTCAACTATAGCACTACATGCAATTACACACAACCATACAATAGGATGGATGGGATAGGATGACAGTTTTAAAATCTAATGTCACAGGGTGAATGGAGGGAGAGATTGATAACAGAAGCTTTGTTCATCGAATCAACGGCAAATATATGTAATAGAAACGATTCAATACCTATCCCAGATATATGGAAAATTCTACTGGCCATATGACAAATAGGAGACGACAGAGAAAACTATAAAACTCAAATCTCAAAGTCGTGTGACCACAATTGATATGATTGTGAACAATAAATTGTGTTCGAAACGTCATCCAGTGTACAGTACTGTTTCACTGTGTGATACATCTAATAAACAAACTAGTATGGAATTTCGTGTTCTTTTTGGTTCATCTGAATTCATAAAGGCAACTAATTTTTTAAACGCTTTAATTTGACATGCTCATTGAAACTCAAATTGATGTTTGAGAATGTTCATATTTGAAGCTTTGTGAAATCGTACGCTTTCGAACCGAAACGTATAAGTCGATCAACACTCATGTGACAAATCAGATTATTTACGAGTGTGTCTCCGAATATTCAGTGCAGGAAATCGGGCAATATACTGTGAAGAAAATAGTTACTTGTAACCTGTGTTCGTGCAGTTCCCAACAGGTATTTCATGTTAAATACACCTCACATATGAGACGGTTTTTCACTTTAATGTGTATCACATATGAATCAGTTGCTTCTCAAACTCAGCCGACTGTTGAATTATTAACTTTTTCAACACTCAAAAACGGCTGTAGGCAGATATTCCTGGCACTGGAAATATTACGCATCCCTGACACCAGTGTTTCATCTCTCTCCATCTGAACACTATATTATCACAATATTTTACAAATTCACCGATGAAGCCATCAATCAGTTTGACAAGATATGTAATGCAGCTCACATCATATCAGCCCTTGTGTGGTTCTGCACAGACAGATATCAAATTGGGAAGCCCGAATCAGAAGACGAGGAAACGTTAGGTATGCTTGTTCAAACAAGTTAATTTTGCCTCCAGTGATTTCAGTTCCGTTGTGAATAACATGTCAGGTGTATGAACAGGATGATAGGAAGACGTATTTCGTCGTACTGAAGTGATATGTATCAGTATGAGAGGGTAGGAAGGTGACCTAAGCAACTTACCTCCAATTTCCATTGATCTCACCGACAGATTCTGCACACCATCTGAATTCGGTTTTTCACTATATTTAGTAAGCACTATTCAACTGGCACACTTGTACTAAGCATTTCATATCATTAATTGGTCTGCGGGAATATTTTTTCACGTGCTGAATCTACTATAATCACTACCCAGCCAGTACACTAGTTTCCGATGAAAAACGCGTGTATCATAAATTCTATCACTTCTGGAAATTAGCTGATGCGACTAGTTTGACGGAAATTATAGGTTCCGGGTTCTAGTATATACATTACCTCATACATGGGCTTATGGCTTCGCTGGTAGATGTTCAATTCTGTTCACACAGTACTCTCAATTCCGCTCCTAGGATGAAACGGAGACTTAGTTGACGCAAGTTACAAGAGAGATGACTCGTCAGTCGTGATGCTCATCTCAATAAATGCGTATGTTTTGTGTGTTATACTTTCCACTCTGAGAATATCTGCAGTCAGGATCTCAGTTTTCCAAGCTGTTGTTGTTCCGTCATGAAGACGATCGCAGATATTTATCAGAGTACAGATTCACTGAGTCACTTCATTATAAGCTTCAATAGTATTCTGTTTTAATGTCATCTGAATCGCTGCCACACAAGTCGCCGAATTAATAACACATTCTGCCTTCTTTCCGAATTTACATGATCCAACGTATTACTCCATCGGTGAACATACAATTACTGGATGAATCCAGATCATAAGTGGCGATGTGTACTCGCCATTGTACTGACAATTGATAAGTTTCATCGTGAAGTGATATCGGTCAAAGAACTATCTGCAACTGTCAGGAATAATTAGGATAAAATAGTGAGGCGTTCCGTAGTAGAACACGGACAGTCAGACTAGTCGAACATAAAAACATAACAAAATCTAGATTGGTTGACTCGAATAAGATAAGAAATCTTGGGAGTAGTTCAGCTATAGCACTCACTACATGCAATCACACACAATCATACAATAGAATGATGGGATAAGATGACAGTTGTAAAATCTTATGTAACAGGTTGGAGGGAGAGATTGATAACAGATAACAGAAGCTTTGTTTATCGAATCAACTGCAAATATATGTAATAGGAATGATTCAGCACCTGTCTTAGACATCTGGAAAATCCTACTACCCCTTTGACAAATAGGAGGGTACAAAGAAGACTATGAAATTCAAGTTTCGAAGTCGTGTGATTATAGTTGATATGATTATGAACCCCAATATATTTTGTTCGAAACATTGTCATCGAGCAAATAATACTATTTCACTGTGTGATACGTCTAATAAACAAGCCAGTATGGATTAAGTAATTCCAGATTGTGACGGAAGTGAATGAAAAACGTTTTAATGAAGATGTGACAAGCGTATGGGGTGTCAAGTGGGGGGTTTGACATATAAGTAAGGGCGGGTGTGGTAGTCATTAGTTGAATATGTCTTAATAGATAAAGAATGCGATAATGGCTACCAGAACGTCTTTGGAATGCACAGCTTTAGATGTATAGTTTTTCGAATGCCTATCGCCCCAACTGTGTGCAATGGACGAATACGAAGTCTATTGCAGAGATTCGGTTGGATATGGTGAATACGATACGATGAAAGTTCTCGTTAACGACACAAGGTGACCACTATAAACGAAATGTGAGAAAATTGAGCTACGTATTGTTTTTGTCTGCCGTTTGCCGATTTGCGTTTGGAGATGTTCAGTAACACGTTAGTTGGCTAAGATAAGTACACGTAACATAACTATCACCGCAGGAGCAGTTGAATTGAAAAATGCACATAGATGTGGCATATATATCGACCTAATCTTTCGTTTGCGTCCCAATCATTCGTAGCCTAGGGAGTGAAAAACATAGGAATGCTGAGTAAAACGTTCTTCACATACTCCTGGAAAGTCTCTGGACCACTATCAAGTAAATGTGACAAGATTGAGCTACGGATTGTTTTTGTCTATCCTTTGCCAATCCACGGAAGGAGATGTCTCTGAAATTAAATCTCACTAGGTAAGTAGCCATTAAGTTGCAACTTAAGAAATAGAGGAATTTCGCGTGCAGTAAGAGTCTAAGGTTTTTCTCTGATGTTTTCACATGTTTGTTTATGAAGCAACTCGGACAGCCCGTCCTACCCACGAGATCGTGAATACATTTAAATTCTTTTTGTGACCGGTCATCTGTACATACCTTTCTTGCTCTGCTCGTAAAACATTCAAGAAGATTTCTTTTATACTTAATAGACACGTAACTCAAGAAGTCTGTGTATCTCTCTGTGAATGTGCTGTTTCTAAATGCGCTTCTCTTCAGTGACCCATCTTCTCGCCTACTTAGCAAGACATCGAGGAAATGTAGTATCGTCAACGTTTACACTCACATAAGCTAAGATAAATAAATCATCTACATAATAGTAATACATATCAAACTCGTTGATGATATTTTTCGATTCCCGTTTTCACGTTTCACGAGTAAGAAGTAAATCAATTTTGGGTCTACTGAAAGCAGCTGATCTTGTCATTTTGTGATGTTTAGAGTCTGATTTCGTAATCCTGTAAATTAAGCGTACTCTGCAATTTCACTTGAGCAAAGAAACAACGAACACATTTTCAGGGTAGTACCAGATCGTTTAATTAAACTACGTAAGGAATAAGAGAAATCGAATAAGAAGTTCCAAAATGCTGTCAGAACATACTTTACTACAGTTTGGGTTACATACAAAAAGAATAGGCAAGATCATTTCAAAAGTGATGCAAGTAGACGGATTATTCACTGTTGAAAGTCGAGGTGACTACTATTCACAGCATAAATATACGAGACAGTGGCAGAGTTCAGGTCTGCCTTGGAAAAGAGGATAGAGTAGAGACAGAATACAAGATTGAACAACAACGTGAATTCATACACATTATGATGGGAAGTTAAAGAGATTGGGATTGATTAGTGAAGCAGAAATATAACATAGAAAAGTAACTAAGTAGATCTGAAAATAGAATGTTCAGATAAATATATAGTATGCAGTATTGAACTGTGGGAATAACATTACGAATCTAACATAACACAGAATTTTTAAATAAATATATTTTCAAGTATTGGTTTTTGTATGGATTTTGTTTGATTGCATGGAGGATTTAATCATGAGCTGACATCAGTTAGAGAACCACTAGAAAACCTAGGAGTACTGGACAGCTGTTGGTCTACGAGCTCGCCTTGTAACCAGAAGGTCCTGGGCTCGAATCCCGGTGGGTGCGTACTGCCGAGGAGTCCCAAACTAGGACGAAACAGCTGTCCAGTACTCCCAGGTTTTTCAGTTGTTCTCTAACTGATGTCAGCTCATGATTAAATCCTCCATGAAATAAATATATATTTTCTATAGTCTGATTTCGTAAGTGTTTGTTATGTTTTTAAGAGTTGATCACGGATTGATATCAGTTGTAGAACCATTGAAAACCAGGAAATACTGGACAGCTGCTGTTTCATCCTAGTTTGGGAATCAACGGCAGTGCGCATCCACCTACCATGAGGGTTCGAACCCAGGACCTTCCGGTTACAAGGCAAGCTCGCATACCATTCAGCCACTGGCACCCGATTCAATGGCTCGTGAATTCTAACTTCTACCAATTCGTGATTTAGCGCGACCCCAACCATTGTCGTTGGTGGGACATCCATCCACACACGTGACATCTAATTGGACCTCACTGGTCAAGACTTCTCACTAGAACTCAGGAAACTCCAACCTGTAGTAAGTTACTAGCGAGCATCAGAATAATTTTCTACAGTTTGGTTTTGTAAGGGTTGGTTATGTTTTTAAGACTTGATCACGGAAGGATATCAGTTAAAGAACCACTGAAAACCAGGGAGTACTGGATGGCTGCTGTTTCATCCTAGTTTTCAAATCATCGGCAGTCCGCACCCACTGAGATTCGAACCCAGGACATTCCGGTTAAAGAGAAGCTCGTTTACCATTCACCCACTGGTAGAAGTTTGAATTCACGAGCCATTGAATCGGGTCCAAGTGGCTGAAAGGTATACCATATCAAATTCACAAGAGAAGAGGAATCCGAGAACAAAATACCATTTTTGGACGTCTTAGTCAAGCGAACAACCACAGGGGAGTTAGAAACTCAAGTTTATAGTAAATCAACTCACACAGACCAAATCCTAAATTACAACAGCAGCAACCCAATAACACACAAAACGAATTGCATACAAACACTATTCAAGAGAGCAAGGACTCATTGCAGCACTCCCACCTTAAGGAAAATTGAAGAAAAGTATCTCATGGACGTCTTCCAAAAGAATGGATATCCACGGAATTTCATCAAAAAGCATATACCTCCAAGCCAACGTATCAAAGCAAAAGCCACCAAGGAAAGCACAAAGAAAATTGCTTTACCATATATAAAAGATATCTCAGAAATCACTACAAGACTCTTCAAACCCTTAGGAATTGATGTCGTACACAAACCAACAAAGTCGCTTCACTCAATTCTATGTCAACTAAAAGACTCAACAGCGAAAGAAGATAAAACCAACATCATCTACAAAATAAATTGTAACAACTGCGAAAAATACTACATTGGCCAAAGTGGACGTCCCCTTCGTCTTCATATCCACAAACATAAGCTAGGTGTCAAAAGACATGATATCAATTCCCTCATACCTTTTCACCCAGACAACCACGGACATCAATTCGACTGGGACAACGTTCAAATATTAGACAAAGGAAACAACAAGAATGCTAGAGAATTTTTAGAAGCCCACGTGGCATTCCACTGATTCATCAATCAATAGACACATAGAGATAAACAAAATTTATCAACCAATAAGAAAGAAACTTCACACACAAAGGGTCAAAGTTCAAGTCAAAGAAACAGTCAGTTCCAATACAAGTAACTTAGAAGATGTGAAAACACACATAAACAACCAATCACGTCCAAGGTCACCAGGAGAGATGATTAATAAACTCGTGGAGAAATCTAAAAGCTCACTTCAAATTGAAGTATGCGCTGAAGATGTCACCCAGTAGGGTGATGAAAGCTTCGCAAACTAACCATCCAGCTCAGAGAACGAAACCACATGAAAATCATCCACCTGAGCTACAAATCTTATCTATCATATCTAAATCTTGCGAGCGGGATACGCTTCTCTCTGTTCGCCAAAAGGCAAGGATCCACCAGAGAACAATTATTCTTCCTCCATGAGTGCCTTCGTCATCAAATCCTACCAAACAGCGTAAGATACAAACCACCAGTCAACTGCCCAATGGGATGGAAATTGGCCGAACAATGTGGAAGACGAATGGTCAAATTAATGATTACAGACGCACATTATCGGATCAACAAATATCAACAAATTATAGATATCCAAAAAGCAAAATTCGGGAAATGCCTCAACCAGGAACACCTGTCAACGCTGATCACCATAATCACACTGTCAAGTGAAAAACACAAAGAACAAAGACGAAGAGTCCTCACAACCAAGCTGGCCAAGATTAGAAAACAACAACCAGACAATACACCCATAGACTGCGTAGTCAACCTATCAAAACATCCACTATCAAAAATGGAACAACAACTACTACAAAAAGGATTAAACTACAACACCGGAGATGCTTCGAAAACTGATTTCTTCTCTGCCTTTGAATCATTACTTAAACCATCAAACTTAAACGAGGAAACACAGGAAGAGATACGCCAAACAGTTGTACCAATGGTCAAACAGAAAAGACAACACACACAACTCAAGAACGAAAGGCCCTCAAAAAGCTGAAAAATAGGAAGGACATCGTCATTTTACCAGCCAACAAAGGGAGAACAACAGTGGTCATGGACAGAGAAGAATACAGCAAGAAAGCTGAAGAACTACTCAAAGATGAGGATGTATATCAACAACTCCCAACAAATCCCATACAAACATTGGATAACCGCATTCAAAGGACCTTAAACAAGCTCACCAAAACTGGACAGATCACAAAACAAGACCAATGGCGAATGAAATCCAATGGATCAGCCCTACCTCGATTCCTACGGCAGACCCAAAATACACAAGCCAAATATCCCGTTACGACCAATTGTATCACTCCCAGGAACTCCAACATATAATTTGTCCAAAGAATTATACAGAAAACTAAAACGCCTACCGGAATCTTGCGATCACTTTATCAACTCTGCTATCCCATTCCTAGAGAAAATCAGAGGCATCCAAATGGATGAACAAGAAATAATGGTATTCTTTGATGTGACAGCATTATATTACTCGACGTGACAGTGGGAGAAATCATGTTCTGACAGTGTTGTGTAACTTATAATTTGATTTTCTTTCCGCAGTAAACTGTTGAAGAGAATCCACAAAATGCAGACGACCCCATGTTTTCCTGCAAATACGTTAGTACTTTCTTCATTCAAACTAACAAAGAGAACCAACTGTATGAAATTGTTATTCTGAATTTGATTTGTTCACTCTCATATTTGATGCCAGTTACTTATTTGCGAATTCTTTACATTTCCTCTGAACAGAATCTACAAAATTCGTCCCCGGAAGATTTCAATTTTTGCTCAAAATGTCATCCAATTATTATTGATTGCTCCATCATTGTGTGATATTTGAAACAAGCATAGCTGATATGTTGTGTGATATATAGGAACAAGAGACATGCGAAGTGCAGGAGATCAAAGCCTCAGATAGCGCCATCAAACTAAATCAAGAAATTAGACATCCAGCTAGTAGAGCAAAGTACGCTCATAAGCACTTCTCTCTAAGTTATATGTCACAAGTGTGATCGAGGTTGCATTGTCAAAACTGAAGACAATTGAACCATTTTGTTAAATATTGTTATATGTAAAGGAATTTTGTGACTCCCACCTTATGACTCGTATCGACGCCTTGCAATGCCCCTATTGGAAGCGCTTATTCCATTGAGAGGTGGGCATTTGGGTATTTGTAGCAAATCAACCTATTACTTACTCATCATTCTATTCATCCATTACATTTATTGCGTAAGTCTTTTGCCATAACGGCTGAGTCTCTGGTCACTTTGTACATTTTTTGAGTAAACATGAATCATCTGTGTACACGTTATATAAGTTTGATTTCTCAACACTCTTCGCTAAGTTCGGAATCTCCTGTCAACTTATAATATGTGATAATTGAAAGCATGTTAGCCTTGTTTGTTTTCTTATTTCGGTTACATGCAACTGATGAGAAATCGAATAACTGTTGTTCATGCTGGATTTTATACTTAAAAATATCGTAGCCTTGGTTTCCTTACTTGATAACATCTCATGCTTACAATTTTAACGCTCATTATGGTGACGTTGTCGTGTCGAATCGCCTTTGTTCACATTTACGATGTTGATCTCTCTGGAACTGATTGAAAGTGTCTACCTGGTGTAGCTTCACTCTCTAACATTTATACCAACAACCGCATTGAACATTTTCCGGCAAAGCTAATTTTCGTTTGTGGCCAATAGTATCCACTGAAATTCTGCGGATGTATCTACATTCGGAATTGTGAAGGAATAGGTGAAATTCGTCTAGTGTCAGCTGCTGATAAAAGTCTTCATGTATAATGTTAGTGATATCGTTTGCAGATGTGAGAAATTCGAATGATTTTGTGGAATGATCTAGGGAAGAATAATGATGAGGGTTTGATACATTCAGGAATTGACAAGTGTAGAATGCTATTTGACCAATGTGAATGAATTACCCGTTAACACTAATAGTCTGAAGCAATCGGTATTCAGCGTCTCCACTTCTCAAAACCCGACAGTCTACGCCATCCCACGTGGCTGAAACCAACAGTTAAAATATTTGCTAAATAATGACACATTGTGATTTGGCTGCTCCCTAATCTTTTACAACATAATCCGAATGCAGTGCACAGTAAATAATGGAGGAGGAATGGAATGGCATGATAAAGGTAAGGCATATTGCAGCGAGTGAATTCCGATAAGGAAGTGACGAGTGGGACATCAAAGGATGACATGGAGGAGATCGTGTGAAGAGGAGTTGAAACAGTATGGACTAACAAGGATGCAGGTGAAAAGCACAACAGAAGACAGAAGCAAGTAGAGACGTGCAGTTGAAGCCCTGTGTTCCACTAGGAACCCAAGGGAACAATAATAATGTAATAATAATGAATCCCAGTAATAAAACCAACAAATTTTCTTCAATTAGGTAACTGGAAGCTGATTCCACCATGAAGTAAATTGATTTGATACAGTTTCACTGCGTTGTACAGCATTGTTTACCAAAAACCTTTACTCTCTAAAGGAATTATTCTCTCACACAGTATCCACGTCCTAAACTTACACAACAAGAGGAAAATTACGAAGAAGTTGGTAGACAAAACTAAGATATGAATTATTTTGCTTTTGAACCTTCTGACGTTCTAAAATGCCTGAAATATCGTAAACACTGACAAAGCTAACAGCACGATCATGCGTCTTCTGTTGTTTTTAGAAGATGCGCTGCCGTTATATGTCATTATGTGACAAAACGTTTCGACGCCTCCTCCTCCTCTCCTCCAGTAATGTTTTACTCGCAGCGTGGAAAGATACTGAAGTTCAGTTCGGAGATAAATTATGTACTGGTATTGATGCTAGATTTAGGACGAATGCAATTATCTCCTCTTTTTAAAATTCATGCAGAAATTACTTTCACCCTAACATGAACGCTTGGAGAGTATCACTGACGCCAAACAATCTCCAAATGAACTCCAGCTTTCCTTGTGTTTCACGCAATACTTATATTCATTTTATTCGAACATCAAAATTCAAGAGAATGTAAATTTTCTAAGGAGTAGCATAAGAATTAGTTGGAGTTGTTTTCATTGTTATCATTATTATTATTACTATTATAATTATTATAAATATTATTACTGTTCTATTTTTATATTTCTCGTATGATTTTTCAACAGTCACTGAGATCCCTCTCAAGGTCACAGGTGCTCATTATCTTCACATTCCGATGTGCAAAATACAACAGCGAGGGCAGAAAAGTTTTATTATACTAATACTATTTCTACACAGAAATAATGAAAACTACCACTTATAATTGTTTGATGTCAGTTTTGATAGTAGTATCGTGATTTCCAGTTTTTATCAATCTGCTCACATCACTTAGTTCGATTGGAAGAGATATACTGGAATGACTTCGCCTGGCTATATTTCTCAACGACGATGGCGGGTTTCATGTACCGTTATGAAGAAACAGTGGTGTGGTCATATTTGAAACGCTATTTGATTTTGTGAGAAGTATCTATCTGATTCCGAGTGTGTGAGCACAATGTGTTCTCTTTGCAATAGTCAATCACAGGTGTAAAGGTGAATGGTGTTTCACAAAAGACTTGAGAACGGCCCACGAATTTCATGTTTCAGTATCGGCCGATATCGCATTGAACATACTGCAGCTGATCGGTAGAGGCTGCAACATGTTATACCAATGTCTTTTGGTTATCGTGACAAGCAAGTGGTGAGTATTCAGCATTATTCTAACGGAGCGCAATTTTCGAACAGTTTACAAACCTTCTAGTTCTGGTAGAAAAATCTGTGAAAATTATGCTGAGATAACTGGTTGAATTTCGAAAAAAATATTTTGTTCCGTAAAACCAGGTTGGCCCGCTTCAAGTCAACTATCAAATACAGCAGAGTCCGTATTCAGCATCTCCAAAGTGCTTCTAATAATTACTAAGCTTCAAGCTCTGTTCACTTGGGACTAAAGTTTGCCAGCATACCTTCAACAGTTTGTATCTCTGTAAAGAAGTTGAATTCCGGTTTCCGGCTTGTCATCTTTTCCACTTCTGACGCAGATGAATATATACACATATTTTGACTGATATGTCCACTGTACCCTCGAGTGTAATACAAAATTAAACGACGAGTTAGTCATGTGAGAGTGACGTGAACAGTATTCTGTGAGGCGGAAATCGTAATCATGCAAAAGAACACAGTGAGATGGAGAAATGATGCTGACAATCATGTAAATACCTTTATTGAGTACGTTTACTTACTTTTGATTACAGGTTGATTCAACACACTGTATTTTTGGTACAAGTATGGAATTTTCAGCATGGATATTGGTAGCCCAAATTTTGCAGGCCAACCATAGATATCAGGTGTGCATCGGCAGAGGCTCGAACCCCTGACCATGTGCATGGTCAGCGAGATTCCTAACCACTGTGCCACCAACGCACATTAGACGTCTTTAGACGGTGAATTGTGTGTATATTCATCACACTCAGACGTTCATCAGCCGAAAGTCATAAAGGTGAAGGTGGTTTTATGTAACATTTCAATGAAAGCAACAAATTCACTACTTGATTATTCTAAGTAATCACAAGGCCTTCTGCTTTCCAATGACTTTCTTCAATGTAAATTCGAAAATATTTTTCAGGTCATCAATCAACCTTTTCGAGTTTATCGGGATGACTAAACGTTTTCATGCGATAATACGCAATGTGGTCGTGCGCAAACAACTTCCATCTCTATGCAGAATATACAACAGATTATACCACATATTTTAATACAACCCGAACTCACCTCCGTCTGCGTCGAAAGTGACAATTCGCATTCCATTATTGCTGATAAAATTCTCGTCCAATTTCCTAGCCGGTTTCAAGCCTAAAAATGTAGGAGCTGGCAAACTGACGCTAAGAAAACAACTCAGACAGACGTTCTTATTTCGGAAATCATCATGGTGATTATTAGCATTCAGTCCACGGAAGAAAAATTCAATTTCCAAAATGCATACGAATCGATTGTCTAGTACTTGTCGATTCATGTCATCCATCCATTTTCCGTTTCAATTTCTATCATCTCCACTTACTCGCTGGATAATCTGAGTGACAGTGAAATACCCCACTGCAAGTAAAAGCAAAGTTACCTCCATATGAAAATAGAAATCAGGCAGAGAAAGACATCATAGATATCTATTCAATTCAGTGGTAATTTACATGTGAACAGCACTAGAATCTTAGAAAAGTCAGAGCAGACTTTCTGAATAGGGCATATACTGCATTGGTGTTTGTGAAATTGAAAGATGGAGATTTGATGAACTATTGATAGATATGTGCATTTTCTCTTTGTACATGTTTGGCAGGGAGTGATCTCATGATGTTATATAATAAGGTTGGGCAAAACTCAAAGAGCGACCGATAACCTGAATAGGAATTCAGACATTCCACATCGGGTGACCACTTTCACTTTTTAACATCCTCCATTATCTCATTAGGTTAGTGAAAATGCAAGTCGTTAATGATATCTCATGGTAATGGTGTATCCTCGACATTCATTTGAACAGTCTGTCACAACATACCCACCTCTCCATGAGTCAATATTCAGCAAATACATCTGACAATTAGTGTTCATCCAGAATACTTCAGATTTGAAACCGGCTGTTTAACAATGGTCTGTGATAATGATTCGGTTATAGTGACGCGAATTCTCTTCATAAGAATGCAGTGAATGGTAAGCGAATCTAGCTGCGTTAAATATTCTTGTCAATGGTGATATTTATTTGGAGACAAAGCACTCACAACAGTTGTTTAACGTAAATCGTGATAGAGAATGGTATAGTTTCAATTCGCATACTCATGGAAAGCCATGCACAGTGGGTATAAGTATAGGTGGAATGGTATCATATTCTAGAAGCATGGTTGTAACACTAAAATTTACAAACTGACGTTAAGTGCAATTTTTATTTTATATTTATATTTTTATCTTTTATTACAACTTGATTCCACAGTGTATTTTTGGTACAAGTATGGAATTTTCAGTATGTGATATCGGTAGCCCAAATTTCACAGGTCGACCACAGATGTCAGGTGTGCCTCGGCAGAGGATCAAACCCCGGACCATGTGCATGGTCGGCGAGAGTCCTCACCACTGTGCCACCGACGGTGTTTGTTCCTCAAGGTGACATTATTCGTCTGACTCAAAATCTTGATATGGCTTAATCTGATTTCATGTGATTTATTGACGTTTGTCTAGGTCTTCTTTTATTGCATCTCATGACAGTGTGTGTGGGAGTGTTTCTCCATCAATACTCCGGATTCTTGTCTTCATGATCAGACACAATTCCCACAGTTTGAAAATTCATCTACACAAAACTGTCAACCTCGAATAAAGCATCTTCTATGTGCATTCAGCAGTTTTGTTTCGGCCCTTGGATTTTTCAATATCACTTCAGGCCTAGCTTTCATGAAGAGGGTGTACACTTTTTTAATGAACTTAACTATAACAGGAAGAAGTAGGTCCTCATTTTTTTTCGCATAAATGACGTCTCCATCAGTTAACGATGGTTTGTGAATATTAATAGTCCACGAGATATCTCTCTCCAAGCAAAATCATGGTAGCTGTGGTTGACTCCGAAAAGGCTTGTCGAAAATTAGTCCAATGGAATTGAAGCCACCACTCACTGTAACGTGGATGCACAGTGACTCCTCAAATATATCATACCAAGTAGATTTGGATTGCTAGCTAAACAGTCGATTATCTACTCATGTCAGCCAGATGACATCCACGAACACCATGCTTTTTGGATAGTTATTGTGGGGTCACCAACAGCATCAAGTAAAAAGCAATCCTCAACAGAATCATGATATGAAAAGAAGATAAAGACAACCCAGACAAAGAGAAGATGGAGGACTTCTACAGCCAGTTGCAGGTGGCACTTGACGAGTGCTCCATTTCATTCAGTTCCCTGAAATCATTTTTAGCTGGATATACGACTGCTTTTCTCAGATCATCCTCAGGTGCAGTCACTTCTTCCAATTCTTTCACGTCTTCCTTGAGCATGTTGGTTTTGTAACAGGTGCATGAATGGTTTGCAGCTGTAGTAACCGTATGATTTCTTTCTCTTTCTCAGCATCTGATCTTCAGTAAGGAGAGAGAGAATCTACATCAAAAGTCTGTGATCAAGTGTTAATGTTTATTGTCATTCAACTTGCAATTCTCTAGAGCATATACAGGCTCTGATTATACTTTTATGTTTGAAACCTAAATTTTATTCTTTATCCCTCCTGAATGCAGCACACTTCCACAGTGCTTTCTGAATAATGAATAAAGTTTTCTGTAATCTGTTTGGCCATTGCATCCCGATACATGGCAACTTATCTTGAGATGGTGCTGTGTGGGTGAGTGAAGCAGATAACCTCCTCTCCTCTTAACACAGATTAGTGATGGTTGGTTATCTCCATCAGCCCCAAATACACTACGTTCACTTGCAGTCATTTCTTCGCTGTTTCGTCTGCCAGCTGTCTGTTGTTGGTGAATCTATGATATGAATACAAACTTGCAGCGGTTAACACAGGCAGAGAAATCTGCTCACTTAGTGAGATGAATAAGAATAGAGATTTATCTGCGGAATTCTGCACCATCAGTGATTTCGTTATTGGAGGCAGAGTGTACAAACATATGGATGCGCACACAGCAACATGTGTTTCGTCAAATGGTCACGCTGAAATTCACTTAAACCTGGCGTCAGTCTAACCAGAGTGGGGGAAAAATCGCGAATAGATGCAGATGTACAAGCATTTAGTACATGATGGTGTCTTCAGTACATTTAAACTGAAGAACGAAACGAAGAAGCAGAATTTGCTGGCAGCCATCTTGAAGAAGTCAGAAAGGTCCATTGACATCACCTGGGAGACCCGTGTGAAATGAATACTGCAAATTTGTGAACACGACAAGGAAGGAATCTTGCTCAGAAATAATAGGAAGTAAGTATGCAGTCTCGTTTTGACTTACCACGTTCAGCTGAATCCGACAAGCGATAAAAGGAGAGTAACGCAGACGTGGAGCCGGTATAGAGATTAGGACTGAAGGACGAAGCCGGATATTACCCGCAATGCAACGAACTTGGAAGCTGAAAAGTGCTCTAGGAACGACGCAACATGCTCTCACAATAGACCACTGAGTTAAAGTGATCAGGCTGCGCGTAAGACAGACCTCTGAACTCTACATGAGATAAACAGTTGACTACCCTGTAAGAGACCAATCCAAATGAAACAGGAGAAAGAGAGTGAAAGAAACTCACTCGACAGTGAAGGAGAACAAAATAAAATCTGGGTCCATCAGCTCGAAGGAATCCTATAACGAGCAGCATATACAGCTTCTCCAGAAGAAGTACTGGTGGACGCAGAAGACACTGTTGGTGAACATCAGTCCTGAGGAAGAAAAGAGGTTTCTGAAGCTGGGAAGATATTCAATTCCTAGAAGACAGCACCACGGCGTGGAACCCATCAAGAAGCCCTAGGAACAGAAGGAGTGACTGCACGCGAATGGAGTATCAAATGAACAAGCAGATTGGAATACGGGTCAGCTTGCTTCAGTGTTAAACCGCAGTGACTAAAGTACACACAAAAGAAGTCTCTTGGTCAGACTCCGGTCAACCCCAATCGTCATCTCGAAATAAATGAAAGTGTTTCAAATGCAAATGTTTCCCTAGATTTCACGAAATTCAGTTATGCCTAAATTAATTTGCGACAGCACTAGTGGTTTGCACACATAGCGGGATGTAGGTCAACCTATTACCTCAGCTTCACTCACTCTGAAACAGTCTTCGATAGCGTCAATCTTCAAATGATTTGAGTATTTCTTCAACGCTCCAAACACGAGCGCCACCAGAATCCATACATCTTATTCGGCAGCCGAATGATGATGCATAATGCCAGTAATTCACAGCAGTCGAATTTTGTTGTTATGTCGAATTAAGAGTAGAGCAAATACGAGTGATATATTATTCCTAGGTAAAATACTATCAACCGCGGTCAACAGAGTTAGAAATGACGGTGTCTAAAGAGAGGAGAATCAATATAGTATTAGAAGAGACGATCGGATAGGATAGTTCTCAATATCTCTATTCGAGGAGTCATATGTCTCATTATGAACATTTCGCGAACATATTCCGACTAGTTTGCGAGGACTAAGCCAGCGTCGTTTCTGACAGAGTGCCATCACAAACATTTGTGTGATATTTTCTTCAATGTTATGGATTGTGTTGTCACAGTTCACTGCATCCCAAGTATCACTCCCAGGTAAATTAATACGCATGTGCAGCCCTCTAGCCAACGACTTTCCTGCTCACAGTTTGTCAGCAATACTGACACACATTTATATGGTTGGTCTAGTGTCTCCTACATGTAATCGTCAATCAGTTCTTTGAAGCAGTAAATTGCTCTCCCTTAGATTCGGCCTTATTGATGGCTGGCAAGTGACCACTATAAACTGACTAGATAATTTTGAATTGTGCAAGAGTTTCCTTATTCTTTTCGAATTCTCAATTTGTTTTTGCCATAAACTTCAGAGAACACCGTGATTCAATATGAGGAGACAGGTAACCTTCAATATCTAAAATGCACAATTCAAATACGCAGTAGCTAGAACTATTTGTTTTGTCAGGCATGTCAAAGGGAAATCAAGTCTCGTCTCCTAACATTATCCTTTTCACTGACTGACTGAAGAGAAACACTGGTAGTTTTGGAGTAAACGAGGCAAGCATGTTAGCCTAAGGACAGACCACTGACGCCTAGGAAATTGATTTTTGAGTACTCCATTTATAGGTGCATGTTTGAATAATCTGTAAGCACACAATATGCCGGGATTTCATGAATGTTCTTCATGCAGGCATTAGTGAAGAGAGCGAATCAAGGGGTACCAGCGTCAGCAGTAAACTGCAAAGTGAATAACAGCCCTCCGACGAAAATACGCTTCCATCTCCACTGCACTACTGAATCTACAGTGGACCAGGTATACCAATGGTTCCACCGCTTCTACCATCACGGTAACAAAGTCACTTTTATTTGCCACGAAGTTGATCTTCATTATTTGTTTGTTAATTCTTCAAAATCTTTGCTCTTCTCTACAACTCTCAGGTAATTTCACATTCTTTTTTTCTATGTGCAAGCTAATGAAATCCCATTCGTCGAGACAATCTTCCCATAACGTCACTCCAATGTCACCATTCAACTCCTCTTAAACGCTGATTCATATTAGGCATCATAGTTATGAAAAGTCATCACATTTTTTTAGGTCATGGGTGCTTTGCGAGCAGGTGAAAGATTGTGGGTGATTGTGGACCCAAATGCAGAGAACGGCAACAAATAGAAGAAAGTGGAGATGCATCACTGAAGCCCTATGTTCCACTCAGAAACCAAAGGAACGATGATTAAAATAAATAACTTTCCTTTAACTCCCACAGATTATCACACTCCCTCCGTTTCTGTATTTTTATAGCCCCGAAGCAAATTTGTTATAACTGAACTGAATAAATCTGTTGCCGCTTTGTTACCTCTTTGCCTAATAATTGCTATGACGATAATGAATTCCAATGGAACGCTGCTATGCTTTTTTGTCCTATGTACCCACCGATTCACTAAGCCACACAAATGACAAAAGCCAAAGGCCGCCCTGTGACTAAGATATAGTATTGTGCTATGCAGTTTAAGGAATGACAAGTGATTTTTATACATTTTCTTAACCGTAATGAAGTCAAATTGTTCTTATAACCTGAAAATGTCTATTCTCATCAAATCCATCAACCGCTGCTTTGAGAAACTGTTTATTCTTGTAAACGTACTTCCTCCTCTTCTGTAGTGCTTCAATTTAATCTCTCCTCAACCAATTGACATTGATTTTGTGATATAGCAAATGACATTGAAAGCTGTCGGCAGTCTGTGTGGCTTCTCTCTATGGCCGTTTTAGGCATTACTTTTACTTTTAATATGCTGTATAACGAGGACGTTGAGTGGAATATTTTAGAACTTGCTGTGAACTCCATGTTGTTTGGATTAAATCGCTTTTAGATATAAGTATAAAACTTGGACACTGTGGTAGAGCATAACTCCATTTTGGATAAGATCTTATTTTGGTAAATCACACAGTGTTGTACAGAAATATTAACTGATGTGAGTGACTGGATTTGATTATGAGCAACAGTTTTTGCGCAAAACGTCATCAGTTAATGATACTGTACAAAACTGTGTGATTTATCAAAATGAAATCTTATCCGAAATGGAATAAATCGGTTTTTATGATTATTATTATCGCCAGTTAAAAGTGACTGTAGAGATGGTTTTGAAATTGAAATGTGCTTTTGAATCTTGAAGTTCCTACTGGAACAGGAATCACCAATGTGAAGTGGAATTATATTGGTATTTTTCTAATTACTCTTATTGTAATTACTATTACTGAGATTTCCGAGATATGTGTTGATTGCTCCAGGCCGTCGCCATGTTAGTCGATATGAGATTAGCTTGGAAACGTTCTCTACACTAAACGTGGCGTCTACCACCGAAAAACAATACCCATGTATGATTTAGTGTACATAATAGAAAGCCGGATCTCGGATTCCCGTTCAACTAGCACATCAGTTCATTTCTAAAAGTGATAGAATGAATGAGAAACCAGTGTGCTAGCTGTTTATTGATTACAGAATAGTGCGCAGACGCATGAGTGTTTACATAGAGAAGGACTATTTGTGTTATTGATGCACACCACATAATGATATAGAATGCTTAGTACAAGTGTGTTAGTTGAACAGTGATTAGTAAAGATTATGAACACGCTACAAATGGGGTGATTTTGGTGACGCGTAATTGTTTACAGAATGGAGAAATATTTGTGTGATTGGAGGTCAACATCAAGCGTTGTATATCTTATGTATTATTATTACTCTTTCTAATTATTTTACTTCAGAAATAAATAAATTTTAACAATGATGGAAATACCAGCTCTATTCCAAACACAAATTCTGGTAGAAATATCCAAATTCGGCACCATAATCTCAAAGAACCAAAATGAAGCGACACGAATTCAGATAGTGTCTAGAATCTGTTGATGAAATCAGTGTAAATTGGAACTTACTTCATTGAGTCACATTCCTGCCATATCATACTGCTTCACATTACTTGTTACAAAAGAGACAACTTAATTCAATCAAAATTGAAGCGCCTTGTATGATGGTTACCCCATTTGTTATGCACCAACATATTTCACCATTCGCCACAAAGTAAATATCTTCAATGTGAACACCATTCCATTGAAACTGTTCGCGAGAAGGAAGATGAAACTGGTATATATGAAGTCCTCTGATGGGTGTCAATCATTTGAAAGTGAAGCGAATCCGATATGAAACAGAAACTGAGATATTTCATAAATCGGATGGCGTTTGTCAGATGCCAGTTTGTAAGTAACACCTGAACGACATGATCTTATGTATATCCTTGGAGTCAACTTAAATTGACAATTTGGCCATAGACTTTGGAATCCTTGTAGACATCATGTTCACTGATAGTGATCGAAGAACTGCATTTCACGACCAGAGTGTTTCATTATCTCTCATCAAATTCAGGATTTCCCTGATATATCTGTTATCACAATGGTTCCCTCCCCATACTCTTCCCATTTCACTTATTACGCACATTTCACAGTTCATCTTAGCTTCTAGATACTTTGTTCCTCATAGATCGACTGATTCTATGTGTGTTTAGGTTCTCATGAAACCAACCTTTACTAATGCGTAGTAAGTGGTAATCAGTCGGAGTATTGCATAATCATCTTCACGCTGTCCTTAAGCTCCTACTTCCTTATTGTCAAATTCGTGTTGCGATTCATTGATAAACCGCACCCTGGCATTAATGGAAACAAAACACGCAGTTCAAAGAAGAGTCTCACTTCAGTGGCAAATTCCTTTTCTTATTTGTACCATCCCGAATATTTATGTGTTATTTTGGATGGATGTGTACATCAAGTTTGTCAAAAAATTACAGTTGGTTACGGTTATTTTAACTAAACAGGTGAAGATTGGAAATTGGGGTTAGGTAATACAAGATCAGTCAAGAACATTTGGTGTTAATAAAGCAAGGGTAGTAGCAAAGGTGATGAGTTGTCACAAACAGTTGTTAAAAGATGTTATATAATAATATGAATACTTTGATGATTGAGTTTTACTCAGGATACACATAGGAACAAAGTAGATAATACGAAATTACGCAAGAGTTCTGAATGAATACATAAATTATAAGCGACTGAAGAACAGGCAAAGAAACAAAATTAATTCATCAAAATCAAAAATACTCAAATCAAATCGAAAACAAAAAAGTTGTTAACATGACAGTAGAAGTGGCTGAGTAATCTTCTTTTGTATGCACAGCTCCAGTTTTTCTATGTGAATAGCCACAGCCTCAGTGATACAAAGGAGACGAAACTGTATTGCCTTTGATAAGTTATTCTTGACTCTGTAGATTTCTTTAAAAGAAGCGTTTGTTGAAATGGAATGATCAGTGTTAACCAGGTGTTCAATTATCGCACTCCTTATTGCACCACTATTGCCCTTTTCGCAACCATTCTGGATAGTGTTCTTGAATCCTCTTGGACAGGGTGCGCGTCTGACTACAAATGTACCTGGCTTTACAGCAGTAGGTGGACTCATATATATACACAGAAGTGGTCAGATGCGGGATCTTGTCCTTGAGGCTTCTGAAGATCAGTGGGTGACTGGAGAAGACTATTCTTGGCGTTGCTGCAAAGAATGTTTTTCTCAGAGATGATGTGATACTTCTCTAGAGAATATCGCTTGCTAAATCTCCTTTGAAATCCAAGTTCATGTAGAGTTTCTTTTTAGGCGCAATTAAAGTTTCATTTCTCCGAATTATTGGTTTGATATTTTTGTCGGTAAATCTTATTGGGTATCCATTTTGAATGAAGGTTTCTCTCAGAATATCTAATTCTGTTTCCAAAACGTCGGGACTACAGATGCGTCGGATGCGGGTGGCAAGTGATTTAATTAAATTCCGCTTTTGTTTGACGGGTACCCAGCGATAGAAGTTTGTTAATTGACCATTCCATGTAGGTTTTCTATGGATCGATCTTCTTAGGCACCCATCAGCTCTTCTTTTTTTGTTTTGATTTACAGCTTGATTCCGCACTGTATTTTTGGTACAAGTATGGAATTTTCAGCATGGATATCGGTAGCCCAAATTTTGCAGGCCGACCATAGATATCAGGAGTGCGCCGGCGTGGGGTCGAACCCCGGACCATGTGCATGGTCGACAAGAGTCCTAACCACTGTGCCACCGACGCACATCAAGAAACGGAATTTTTGACTCATTTTCCATTTCAAGAGTGAATTTTATTGCTGGATAGCAACTGTTAAATGTCTTCAGCAGTGGATTGGGGTCATTGGTGTTGTCACAAATAATGTGGTCCACGTATCTTTTATACAGTCGCAAATTGTCAGTGCTCGGCTTTAGTGGACCTCTCTCGAGGCTTGCCACGAAGCAGTCTGATAGTAGTGGACCCAACGGAGATCCCATTGCAATACCACCTTTTTTCTGTAGATAGTGTCATTGATTGTGAACTGGATGTTCAGAGTGCATCTCAAGAGTAATCCCTTCAAATATGCTGTTGGTACTATAATATTGAGATGGTTGTCATCTATATATCTGCATATGAAGCAGACCGTTTCCGTGAGTGAGACATTGGTGAAAAGTGACTCAATGTCGAAGGATATCATAATTTTGTTAGATACATTCATGTCTTGTATTCAGTCGATGAACTAGAAGGTGTCACGGAGTGAGGGCGTACATAATTGTTTCCTTACAGGTTCCAGAATATCTGCTAGCCATTTTGCAATAGAGTGGTAAAGGGAACCTAACATATCCAGAATTGGACAAAGTGGGAGAACAACCTTGTGTACATTTGGGTGACCATGACGTTTTGGTATTATTGAACTTGTTGACCGGATCTGGTCATAGATATCCTCACTGATTAGTTGACTGTCCTTCATTCTCTTCAAGACGTCTGTGAGCTGCTTCTCAATCTGTTCCGTTTTGTTTCTTTCATTGGAAGGGTGGGAAAATTTATCTTCATGAGACAGTTTATCGTTCATTTTCACGATGTAGT